>CM059450.1:24300692-24500446 GCA_030390025.1 Squalus acanthias | reverse complement strand
TCACCCAAAACATAGCACCCACACTCACTACACACTTCACGCCAAAAACATTGCTCCACACTCACTGACACAACACACATCACCCAAACAACATTCTCCACACTCACTGACACATATCACCCAAACACATTGCTCCACACTCACTGACACACATCACCCAAACACATTGCACCACACTCACTGACACACATCACCCAAATACATTGCACCACACTCACTGACACACTTCACCCAAACACATTGCTCCACACTCACTGACACACACATCACCAAACACATTGCTCCACACTCACTGACACACATATCACCCAAACACATTGCACCACACTCACTGACACACAGCACCCAAACACATTGCACCACACTCACTGACACACTTCACCCAAACACATTGCACCACACTCACTGACACACACATCACCCAAACACATTGCACCACACTCACTGACACACACAACATCCAATCACATTGCACCACACTCACTGACACACACAACATCCAAACACATTGCACCACACTCACTGACAGACACATCACCCAAACACATTGCTCCACACTCACTGACACACTTCACCCAAACACATTGCACCACACTCACTGACAGACACATCACCCAAACACATTGCTCCACACTCACTGACACACATCACCCAAACACATTGCACCACACTCACTGACACACTTCACCCAAACACATTGCACCACACTCACTGACACACTTCACCCAAACACATTGCACCACACTCACTGACACACACATCACACAAACACATTGCACCACACTCACTGACACACTTCACCCAAACACATTGCACCACACTCACTGACACACTTCACCCAAACACATTGCACCACACTCACTGACACACACATCACCCAAACACATTGCACCACACTCACTGACACACACATCACCCAAACACATTGCACCACACTCACTGACACACACAACATCCAAACACATTGCACCACACTCACTGACACACTTCACCCAAACACATTGCACCACACTCACTGACACACTTCACCCAAACACATTGCACCACACTCACTGACACACTTCACCCAAACACATTGCACCACACTCACTGACACACACATCACCCAAACACATTGCTCCACACTCACTGACACACTTCACCCAAACACATTGCTCCACACTCACTGACACACACATCACCCAAACACATTGCACCACACTCACTGACACACTTCACCCAAACACATTGCACCACACTCACTGACACACTTCACCCAAACACATTGCACCACACTCACTGACACACATCACCCAAACACATTACACCACACTCACTGACACACTTCACCCAAACACATTGCACCACACTCACTGACACACATATCACCCAAACACATTGCACCACACTCACTGACACACTTCACCCAAACACATTGCTCCACACTCACTGACACACATCACCCAAACACATTGCACCACACTCACTGACACACACTTCACCCAAACACATTGCACCACACTCACTGACACACTTCACCCAAACACATTGCACCACACTCACTGACACACTTCACCCAAACACATTGCACCACACTCACTGACACACTTCACCCAAACACATTGCACCACACTCACTGACACACACATCACCCAAACACATTGCACCACACTCACTGACACACTTCACCCAAACACATTGCACCACACTGACTGACATACACATCACCCAAACACATTGCACCACACTCACTGACACACTTCACCCAAACACATTGCACCACACTGACTGACACACACATCACCCAAACACATTGCTCCACGCTCACTGACACACACAGCACCCAAACACATTGCACCACACTCACTGACACACACATCACCCAAACACATTGCACCACACTCACTGACACACACATCACCCAAACACATTGCACCACACTCACTGACACACTTCACCCAAACACATTGCACCACACTCACTGACACACTTCACCCAAACACATTGCACCACACTCACTGACACACACATCACTCAAACACATTGCACCACACTCACTGACACACACATCACCCAAACACATTGCACCACACTCACAGACACACTTCACCCAAACACATTGCACCACACTCACTGACACACACATCACCCAAACACATTGCACCACACTCACTGACACACACTTCACCCAAACACATTGCACCACACTCACTGACACACTTCACCCAAACACATTGCACCACACTCACTGACACACACATCACCCAAACACATTGCACCACACTCACTGACACACTTCACCCAAACACATTGCACCACACTCACTGACACACTTCACCCAAACACATTGCACCACACTCACTGACACACATCACCCAAACACATTGCACCACACTCACTGACACACATCACCCAAACACATTGCACCACACTCACTGACACACATCACCCAAACACATTGCACCACACTCACTGACACACACATCACCCAAACACATTGCACCACACTCACTGACACACACATCACCCAAACACATTGCTCCACACTCACTGACACACACATCACCCAAACACATTGCACCACACTCACTGACACACTTCACCCAAACACATTGCACCACACTCACTGACACACTTCACCCAAACACATTGCACCACACTCACTGACACACACTTCACCCAAACACATTGCACCACACTCACTGACACACACAACATCCAAACACATTGCACCACACTCACTGACACACTTCACCCAAACACATTGCACCACACTCACTGACACACTTCACCCAAACACATTGCACCACACTCACTGACACACTTCACCCAAACACATTGCACCACACTCACTGACACACACATCACACAAACACATTGCTCCACACTCACTGACACACTTCACCCAAACACATTGCTCCACACTCACTGACACACACATCACCCAAACACATTGCACCACACTCACTGACACACTTCACCCAAACACATTGCACCACACTCACTGACACACTTCACCCAAACACATTGCACCACACTCACTGACACACATCACCCAAACACATTACACCACACTCACTGACACACTTCACCCAAACACATTGCACCACACTGACTGACACACATATCACCCAAACACATTGCACCACACTCACTGACACACTTCACCCAAACACATTGCTCCACACTCACTGACACACATCACCCAAACACATTGCACCACACTCACTGACACACACTTCACCCAAACACATTGCACCACACTCACTGACACACTTCACCCAAACACATTGCACCACACTCACTGACACACTTCACCCAAACACATTGCACCACACTCACTGATACACTTCACCCAAACACATTGCACCACACTCACTGACACACACATCACCCAAACACATTGCACCACACTCACTGACACACTTCACCCAAACACATTGCACCACACTGACTGACATACACATCACCCAAACACATTGCACCACACTCACTGACACACTTCACCCAAACACATTGCACCACACTGACTGACACACACATCACCCAAACACATTGCTCCACGCTCACTGACACACACAGCACCCAAACACATTGCACCACACTCACTGACACACACATCACCCAAACACATTGCACCACACTCACTGACACACACATCACCCAAACACATTTCACCACACTCACTGACACACTTCACCCAAACACATTGCACCACACTCACTGACACACTTCACCCAAACACATTGCACCACACTCACTGACACACACATCACTCAAACACATTGCACCACACTCACTGACACACACATCACCCAAACACATTGCACCACACTCACAGACACACTTCACCCAAACACATTGCACCACACTCACTGACACACACATCACTCAAACACATTGCACCACACTCACTGACACACACTTCACCCAAACACATTGCACCACACTCACTGACACACTTCACCCAAACACATTACACCACACTCACTAACACACACATCACCCAAACACATTGCACCACACTCACTGACACACTTCACCCAAACACATTGCACCACACTCACTGACACACTTCACCCAAACACATTGCACCACACTCACTGACACACTTCACCCAAACACATTGCACCACACTCACTGACACACATCACCCAAACACATTGCACCACACTCACTGACACACATCACCCAAACACATTGCTCCACACTCACTGACACACACATCACCCAAACACATTGCACCACACTCACTGACACACACATCACCCAAACACATTGCTCCACACTCACTGACACACACATCACCCAAACACATTGCACCACACTCACTGACACACTTCACCCAAACACATTGCACCACACTCACTGACACACTTCACCCAAACACATTGCACCACACTCACTGACACACACTTCACCCAAACACATTGCACCACACTCACTGACACACACAACATCCAAACACATTGCACCACACTCACTGACACACACAACATCCAAACACATTGCACCACACTCACTGACAGACACATCACCCAAACACATTGCTCCACACTCACTGACACACTTCACCCAAACACATTGCACCACACTCACTGACAGACACATCACCCAAACACATTGCTCCACACTCACTGACACACACATCACCCAAACACATTGCACCACACTCACTGACACACTTCACCCAAACACATTGCACCACACTCACTGACACACTTCACCCAAACACATTGCACCACACTCACTGACACATTTCACCCAAACACATTGCATCACACTCACTGACACACACTTCACCCAAACACATTGCACCACACTCACTGACACACACAACATCCAAACACATTGCACCACACTCACTGACACACACAACATCCAAACACATTGCACCACACTCACTGACAGACACATCACCCAAACACATTGCTCCACACTCACTGACACACTTCACCCAAACACATTGCACCACACTCACTGACACACACATCACCCAAACACATTGCTCCACACTCACTGACACACACTTCACCCAAACACATTGCACCACACTCACTGACACACTTCACCCAAACACATTGCACCACACTCACTGACACACTTCACCCAAACACATTGCACCACACTCACTGACACACTTCACCCAAACACATTGCACCACACTCACTGACACACACTTCACCCAAACACATTGCACCACACTCACTGACACACCCAACATCCAAACACATTGCACCACACTCACTGACACACACTTCACCCAAACACATTGCACCACACTCACTGACAGACACATCACCCAAACACATTGCTCCACACTCACTGACACACACATCACCCAAACACATTGCACCACACTCACTGACACACTTCACCCAAACACATTGCACCACACTCACTGACACACTTCACCCAAACACATTGCACCACACTCACTGACACACTTCACCCAAACACATTGCACCACACTCACTGACACCACTTCACCCAAACACATTGCACCACACTCACTGACACACACAACATCCAAACACATTGCACCACACTCACTGACACACACAACACCAAACACATTGCACCACACTCACTGACAGACACATCACCCAAACACATTGCTCCACACTCACTGACACACTTCACCCAAACACATTGCACCACACTCACTGACACACACATCACCCAAACACATTGCTCCACACTCACTGACACACACATCACCCAAACACATTGCACCACACTCACTGACACACTTCACCCAAACACATTGCACCACACTCACTGACACACTTCACCCAAACACATTGCACCACACTCACTGACACACTTCACCCAAACACATTGCACCACACTCACTGACACACACTTCACCCAAACACATTGCACCACACTCACTGACACACACACATCCAAACACATTGCACCACACTCACTGACAGACACATCACCCAAACACATTGCTCCACACTCACTGACACACTTCACCCAAACACATTGCACCACACTCACTGACAGACACATCACCCAAACACATTGCTCCACACTCACTGACACACATCACCCAAACACATTGCACCACACTCACTGACACACTTCACGCAAACACATTGCACCACACTCACTGACACACACTTCACCCAAACACATTGCACCACACTCACTGACACACTTCACCCAAACACATTGCTCCACACTCACTGACACACACTTCACCCAAACACATTGCACCACACTCACTGACACACACATCACCAAACACATTGCACCACACTCACTGACACACACATCACCAAACACATTGCACCACACTCACTGACAGACACATCACCCAAACACATTGCTCCACACTCACTGACACACTTCACCCAAACACATTGCACCACACTCACTGACAGACACATCACCCAAACACATTGCTCCACACTCACTGACACACATCACCCAAACACATTGCACCACACTCACTGACACACTTCACCCAAACACATTGCACCACACTCACTGACACACATCACCCAAACACATTGCACCACACTCACTGACACACTTCACCCAAACACATTGCACCACACTCACTGACACACACATCACCCAAACACATTGCACCACACTCACTGACACACTTCACCCAAACACATTGCACCACACTCACTGACACACACATCACCCAAACACATTGCACCACACTCACTGACACACATATCACCCAAACACATTGCACCACACTCACTGACACACACATCACCCAAACACATTGCACCACACTCACTGACACACTTCACCCAAACACATTGCACCACACTCACTGACACACATCACCCAAACACATTGCACCACACTCACTGACACACATCACCCAAACACATTGCACCACACTCACTGACAAACTTCACCCAAACACATTGCACCACACTCACTGACACACTTCACCCAAACACATTGCACCACACTCACTGACACACTTCACCCAAACACATTGCACCACACTCACTGACACACACATCACCCAAACACATTGCACCACACTCACTGACACACACATCACCCAAACACATTGCACCACACTCACTGACACACTTCACCCAAACACATTGCACCACACTCACTGACACACTTCACCCAAACACATTGCACCACACTCACTAACACACTTCACCCAAACACATTGCACCACACTCACTGACACACACTTCACCCAAACACATTGCACCACACTCACTGACACACACAACATCCAACACATTGCACCACACTCACTGACAGACACACCACCCAAACACATTGCTCCACACTCACTGACACACTTCACCCAAACACATTGCACCACACTCACTGACAGACACATCACCCAAACACATTGCTCCACACTCACTGACACACATCACCTAAACACATTGCACCACACTCACTGACACACATCACCCAAATACATTGCACCACACTCACTGACACACTTCACCCAAACACATTGCTCCACACTCACTGACACACACATCACCCAAACACATTGCTCCACACTCACTGACACACATATCACCCAAACACATTGCACCACACTCACTGACACACAGCACCCAAACACATTGCACCACACTCACTGACACACTTCACCCAAACACATTGCACCACACTCACTGACACACTTCACCCAAACACATTGCACCACACTCACTGACACACACAACATCCAATCACATTGCACCACACTCACTGACACACACAACATCCAAACACATTGCACCACACTCACTGACAGACACATCACCCAAACACATTGCTCCACACTCACTGACACACTTCACCCAAACACATTGCACCACACTCACTGACAGACACATCACCCAAACACATTGCTCCACACTCACTGACACACATCACCCAAACACATTGCACCACACTCACTGACACACATCACCCAAATACATTGCACCACACTCACTGACACACTTCACCCAAACACATTGCTCCACACTCACTGACACACACATCACCCAAACACATTGCTCCACACTCACTGACACACATATCACCCAAACACATTGCACCACACTCACTGACACACAGCACCCAAACACATTGCACCACACTCACTGACACACTTCACCCAAACACATTGCACCACACTCACTGACACACACTTCACCCAAACACATTGCACCACACTCACTGACACACAGAACATCCAATCACATTGCACCACACTCACTGACACACACAACATCCAAACACATTGCACCACACTCACTGACAGACACATCACCCAAACACATTGCTCCACACTCACTGACACACTTCACCCAAACACATTGCACCACACTCACTGACAGACACATCACCCAAACACATTGCTCCACACTCACTGACACACATCACCCAAACACATTGCACCACACTCACTGACACACACATCACCCAAACACATTGCACCACACTCACTGATACACTTCACCCAAGCACATTGCACCACACTCACTGACACACACATCACCCAAACACATTGCACCACACTCACTGACACACATATCACCCAAACACATTGCTCCACACTCACTGACACACATCACCCAAACACATTGCACCACATTCACTGACACACTTCACCCAAACACATTGCGCCACACTCACTGACACACTTCACCCAAACACATTGCACCACACTCACTGACACACACATCACCCAAACACATTGCACCACACTCACTGACACACATATCACCCAAACACATTGCTCCACACTCACTGACAAACTTCACCCAAACACATTGCACCACACTCACTGACACACTTCACCCAAACACATTGCACCACACTCACTGACACACTTCACCCAAACACATTGCTCCACACTCACTGACACACACATCACCCAAACACATTGCTCCACACTCACTGACACACATATCACCCAAACACATTGCACCACACTCACTGACACACTTCACCCAAACACATTGCACCACACTCACTGACACACTTCACCCAAACACATTGCACCACACGCACTGACACACTTCACCCAAACACATTGTACCACACTCACTGACACACACTTCACCCAAACACATTTCACCACACTCACTGACACACACTTCACCCAAACACATTGCACCACACTCACTGACACACTTCACCCAAACACATTGCACCACACTCACTGACACACACTTCACCCAAACACATTGCACCACACTCACTGACACACACAACATCCAAACACATTGCACCACACTCACTGACACACACAACATCCAAACACATTGCACCACACTCACTGACAGACACATCACCCAAACACATTGCTCCACACTCACTGACACACTTCACCCAAACACATTGCACCACACTCACTGACAGACACATCACCCAAACACATTGCTCCACACTCACTGACACACATCACCCAAACACATTGCACCACACTCACTGACACACATCACCCAAATACATTGCACCACACTCACTGACACACTTCACCCAAACACATTGCTCCACACTCACTGACACACACATCACCCAAACACATTGCTCCACACTCACTGACACACATATCACCCAAACACATTGCTCCACACTCACTGACACACAGCACCCAAACACATTGCACCGACTCACTGACACACTTCACCCAAACACATTGCACCACACTCACTGACGCACACTTCACCCAAACACATTGCACCACACTCACTGACACACACAACATCCTATCACATTGCACCACACTCACTGACACACACAACATCCAAACACATTGCACCACACTCACTGACAGACACATCACCCAAACACATTGCTCCACACTCACTGACACACTTCACCCAAACACATTGCAACACACTCACTGACAGACACATCACACAAACACATTGCTCCACACTCACTGACACACATCACCCAAACACATTGCACCACACTCACTGACACACATCACCCAAATACATTGCACCACACTCACTGACACACTTCACCCAAAAACATTGCTCCACACTCACTGACACACACATCACCCAAACACATTGCTCCACACTCACTGACACACATCACCCAAACACATTGCACCACACTCACTGACATACTTCACCCAAACACATTGCACCACACTCACTGACACACATCACCCAAATACATTGCACCACACTCACTGACACACTTCACCCAAACACATTGCTCCACACTCACTGACACACACATCACCCAAACACATTGCTCCACACTCACTGACACACATATCACCCAAACACATTGCACCACACTCACTGACACACAGCACCCAAACACATTGCACCACACTCACTGACACACACTTCACCCAAACACATTGCTCCACACTCACTGACACATATCACCCAAACACATTGCTCCACACTCACTGACACACATCACCCAAACACATTGCACCACACTCACTGACAGACACATCACCCAAACACATTGCTCCACACTCACTGACACACTTCACCCAAACACGTTGCACCAGACTCACTGACAGACACATCACCCAAAAACATTGCACCACACTCACTGACACACACAACATCCAAACACATTGCTCCACACTCACTGACACACATCACCCAAACACATTGCACCACACTCACTGACACACATCACCCAAATACATTGCACCACACTCACTGACACACTTCACCCAAACACATTGCTCCACACTCACTGACACACACATCACCCAAACACATTGCAACACACTCACTGACACACACTTCACCCAAACACATTGCTCCACACTCACTGACACATATCACCCAAACACATTGCACCACACTCACTGACACACTTCACCGAAACACATTGCGCCACACTCACTGACACACTTCACCCAAACACATTGCACCACACTCACTGACACACTTCACCCAAACACATTGCACCACACTCACTGACACACTTCACCCAAACACATTGCACCACACTCACTGACACACTTCACCCAAACAGATTGCACCACACTCACTGACACACGCATCCCCCAAACACATTGCACCACACTCACTGACACACACATCACCCAAACACATTGCTCCACACTCACTGACACACACATCACCCAAACACATTGCACCACACTCACTGACACACTTCACCCAAACACATTGCACCACACTCACTGACACACTTCACCCAAACACATTGCACCACACTCACTGACACACACTTCACCCAAACACATTGCACCACACTCACTGACACACACAACATCCAAACACATTGCACCACACTCACTGACAGACACATCACCCAAACACATTGCTCCACGCTCACTGACACACTTCACCCAAACACATTGCACCGCACTCACTGACACACTTCACGCAAACACATTGCTCCACACTCACTGACACACACATCACCCAAACACATTGCATCACACTCACTGACACACACATCACACAAACACATTGCTCCACACTCACTGACACACTTCACCCAAACACATTGCACCACACTCACTGACACACACTTCACCCAAACACATTGCACCACACTCACTGACACACTTCACCCAAACACATTGCACCACACTCACTGACACACACTTCACCCAAACACATTGCACCACACTCACTGACACACACAACATCCAAACACATTGCACCACACTCACTGACACACACAACATCCAAACACATTGCACCACACTCACTGACAGACACATCACCCAAACACATTGCTCCACACTCACTGACACACTTCACCCAAACACATTGCACCACACTCACTGACAGACACATCACCCAAACACATTGCTCGACACTCACTGACACACATCACCCAAACACATTGCACCACACTCACTGACACACTTCACCCAAACACATTGCACCACACTCACTGACACACTTCACCCAAACACATTGCACCACACTCACTGACACACACTTCACCCAAACACATTGCACCACACTCACTGACACACACAACATCCAAACACATTGCACCACACTCACTGACACACTTCACCCAAACACATTGCTCCACACTCACTGACACACACATCACCCAAACACATTGCACCACACTCACTGACACACACTTCACCCAAACACATTGCACCACACTCACTGACACACTTCACCCAAACACATTGCACCACACTCACTGACACACTTCACCCAAACACATTGCACCACACTCACTGACACACTTCACCCAAACACATTGCACCACACTCACTGACACACTTCACCCAAACACATTGCACCACACTCACTGACACACTTCACCCAAACACATTGCACCACACTCACTGACACACTTCACCCAAACACATTGCACCACACTCACTGACACACTCATCACCCAAACACATTGCACCACACTCACTGACACACATCACCCAAACACATTGCACCACACTCACTGACACACACATCACCCAAACACATTGCACCACACTCACTGACACACTTCACCCAAACACATTGCACCACACTCACTGACACACTTCACCCAAACACATTGCACCACACTCACTGACACACACTTCACCCAAACACATTGCACCACACTCACTGACACACACATCACCCAAACACATTGCACCACACTCACTGACACACACATCACCCAAACACATTGCACCACACTCACTGACACACTTCACCCAAACACATTGCTCCACACTCACTGACACACACATCACCCAAACACATTGCACCACACTCACTGACACACATCACCCAAACACATTGCACCACACTCACTGACACACTTCACCCAAACACATTGCACCACACTCACTGACACACATCACCCAAACACATTGCACCACACTCACTGACACACTTCACCCAAACACATTGCACCACACTCACTGACACACACATCACCCAAACACATTGCACCACACTCACTGACACACATTCACCCAAACACATTGCACCACACTCACTGACACACATCACCCAAACACATTGCACCACACTCACTGACACACACTTCACCCAAACACATTGCTCCACACTCACTGACACATATCACCCAAACACATTGCACCACACTCACTGACACACATCACCCAAACACATTGCACCACACTCACTGACAGACACATCACCCAAACACATTGCTCCACACTCACTGACACACACATCACCCAAACACATTGCTCCACACTCACTGACACACATCACCCAAACACATTGCACCACACTCACTGACACACTTCACCCAAACACATTGCACCACACTCACTGACACACATCACCCAAACACATTGCACCACACTCACTGACACACTTCACCCAAACACATTGCACCACACTCACTGACACACACATCACCCAAACACATTGCTCCACACTCACTGACACACACATCACCCAAACACATTGCACCACACTCACTGACACACAGCACCCAAACACATTGCACCACACTCACTGACACACACTTCACCCAAACACATTGCACCACACTCACTGACACACATCACCCAAACACATTGCACCACACTCACTGACACACATCACCCAAACACATTGCACCACACTCACTGACAGACACATCACCCAAACACATTGCTCCACACTCACTGACACACTTCACCCAAACACGTTGCACCAGACTCACTGACAGACACATCACCCAAAAACATTGCACCACACTCACTGACACACACAACATCCAAACACATTGCTCCACACTCACTGACACACATCACCCAAACACATTGCACCACACTCACTGACACACATCACCCAAATACATTGCACCACACTCACTGACACACTTCACCCAAACACATTGCTCCACACTCACTGACACACACATCACCCAAACACATTGCAACACACTCACTGACACACACTTCACCCAAACACATTGCTCCACACTCACTGACACATATCACCCAAACACATTGCACCACACTCACTGACACACTTCACCGAAACACATTGCGCCACACTCACTGACACACTTCACCCAAACACATTGCACCACACTCACTGACACACTTCACCCAAACACATTGCACCACACTCACTGACACACTTCACCCAAACACATTGCACCACACTCACTGACACACTTCACCCAAACACATTGCACCACACTCACTGACACACTCATCCCCAAACACATTGCACCACACTCACTGACACACACATCACCCAAACACATTGCACCACACTCACTGACACACACATCACCCAAACACATTGCACCACACTCACTGACACACTTCACCCAAACACATTGCACCACACTCACTGACACACTTCACCCAAACACATTGCACCACACTCACTGACACACACTTCACCCAAACACATTGCACCACACTCACTGACACACACATCACCCAAACACATTGCACCACACTCACTGACAGACACATCACCCAAACACATTGCACCACACTCACTGACACACTTCACCCAAACACATTGCACCACACTCACTGACAACACATCACCCAAACACATTGCACCACACTCACTGACACACTTCACCCAAACACATTGCACCACACTCACTGACACACTTCACCCAAACACATTGCTCCACACTCACTGACACACACATCACCCAAACACATTGCACCACACTCACTGACACACACATCACCCAAACACATTGCTCCACACTCACTGACACACTTCACCCAAACACATTGCACCACACTCACTGACACACACTTCACCCAAACACATTGCACCACACTCACTGACACACTTCACCCAAACACATTGCACCACACTCACTGACACACACTTCACCCAAACACATTGCACCACACTCACTGACACACACATCACCCAAACACATTGCACCACACTCACTGACACACACACATCCAAACACATTGCACCACACTCACTGACAGACACATCACCCAAACACATTGCTCCACACTCACTGACACACTTCACCCAAACACATTGCACCACACTCACTGACAGACACATCACCCAAACACATTGCACCACACTCACTGACACACATCACCCAAACACATTGCACCACACTCACTGACACACTTCACCCAAACACATTGCACCACACTCACTGACACACTTCACCCAAACACATTGCACCACACTCACTGACACACACTTCACCCAAACACATTGCACCACACTCACTGACACACACAACATCCAAACACATTGCACCACACTCACTGACACACTTCACCCAAACACATTGCTCCACACTCACTGACACACACATCACCCAAACACATTGCAACACACTCACTGACACACACTTCACCCAAACACATTGCTCCACACTCACTGACACACATCACCCAAACACATTGCACCACACTCACTGACACACTTCACCGAAACACATTGCGCCACACTCACTGACACACTTCACCCAAACACATTGCACCACACTCACTGACACACTTCACCCAAACACATTGCACCACACTCACTGACACACTTCACCCAAACACATTGCACCACACTCACTGACACACTTCACCCAAACACATTGCACCACACTCACTGACACACGCATCCCCCAAACACATTGCACCACACTCACTGACACACTTCACCCAAACACATTGCACCACACTCACTGACACACACTTCACCCAAACACATTGCACCACACTCACTGACACACACAACATCCAAACACATTGCACCACACTCACTGACACACACAACATCCAAACACATTGCACCACACTCACTGACACACTTCACCCAAACACATTGCTCCACACTCACTGACACACACATCACCCAAACACATTGCTCCACACTCACTGACACACATCACCCAAACACATTGCACCACACTCACTGACACACTTCACCCAAACACATTGCACCACACTCACTGACACACATCACCCAAATACATTGCACCACACTCACTGACACACATCACCCAAACACATTGCACCACACTCACTGACATACTTCACCCAAACACATTGCACCACACTCACTGACACACATCACCCAAATACATTGCACCACACTCACTGACACACTTCACCCAAACACATTGCTCCACACTCACTGACACACACATCACCCAAACACATTGCTCCACACTCACTGACACACATCACCCAAACACATTGCTCCACACTCACTGACACACATATCACCCAAACACATTGCACCACACTCACTGACACACAGCACCCAAACACATTGCACCACACTCACTGACACACACTTCACCCAAACACATTGCTCCACACTCACTGACACACTATCACCCAAACACATTGCTCCACACTCACTGACACACATCACCCAAACACATTGCACCACGCTCACTGACAGACACATCACCCAAACACGTTGCTCCACACTCACTGACACACTTCACCCAAACACGTTGCACCACACTCACTGACAGACACATCACCCAAACACATTGCACCACACTCACTGACACACACAACATCCAAACACATTGCTCCACACTCACTGACACACATCACCCAAACACATTGCACCACACTCACTGACACACATCACCCAAACACATTGCACCACACTCACTGACACACTTCACCCAAACACATTGCACCACACTCACTGACACACATCACCCAAACACATTGCATCACACTCACTGACACACTTCACCCAAACACATTGCACCACACTCACTGACACACACATCACCCAAACACATTGCACCACACTCACTGACACACATATCACCCAAACACATTGCACCACACTCACTGATACACTTCACCCAAACACATTGCACCACACTCACTGACACACACATCACCCAAACACATTGCACCACACTCACTGACACACATATCACCCAAACACATTGCTCCACACTCACTGACACACATCACCCAAACACATTGCTCCACACTCACTGACACACATCACCCAAACACATTGCACCACACTCACTGACACACTTCACCCAAACACATTGCTCCACACTCACTGACACACATCACCCAAACACATTGCTCCACACTCACTGACACATATCACCCAAACACATTGCTCCACACTCACTGACACACATCACCCAAATACATTGCACCACACTCACTGACACACTTCACCCAAACACATTGCTCCACACTCACTGACACACACATCACCCAAACACATTGCTCCACACTCACTGACACACATATCACCCAAACACATTGCACCACACTCACTGACACACAGCACCCAAACACATTGCACCACTCTCACTGACACACACTTCACCCAAACACATTGCTCCACACTCACTGACACATATCACCCAAACACATTGCTCCACACTCACTGACACACATCACCCAAACACATTGCACCACACTCACTGACAGACACATCACCCAAACACGTTGCTCCACACTCACTGACACACTTCACCCAAACACGTTGCACCACACTCACTGACAGACACATCACCCAAACACATTGCACCACACTCACTGACACACACAACATCCAAACACATTGCTCCACACTCACTGACACACATCACCCAAACACATTGCACCACACTCACTGACACACATCACCCAAACACATTGCACCACACTCACTGACACACTTCACCCAAACACATTGCACCACACTCACTGACACACATCACCCAAACACATTGCACCACACTCACTGACACACATATCACCCAAACACATTGCACCACACTCACTGACACACACATCACCCAAACACATTGCACCACACTCACTGACACACACATCACCCAAACACATTGCTCCACACTCACTGACACACATCACCCAAACACATTGCACCACACTCACTGACACACATCACCCAAACACATTGCACCACACTCACTGACACACACATCACCCAAACACATTGCACCACACTCACTGACACACTTCACCCAAACACATTGCTCCACACTCACTGACACACACATCACACAAACACATTGCACCACACTCACTGACACACTTCCCTTTCTCTTGCGGGAAAAGGTGGCCCATAATCAGCGCCAGCAGAACTTAACCGGCGGGGGACAGGAGCCCTGCATCACCTCACCCCCTTGGAGGAGACCATGCTGGCCCTTCTCGGGAGGGCATGGCTGAGCCCATGGCCAGCGGTGGGGCTGAATGATTACAAGATGCCGGTATCCTCATATGCTATCCTCCGTCTCACATCCCACTTCCCCCTCATCCCACAATCTCTACTGATTTACTAGAACATGGTGTAAGCATGCACCTCTTGCTTTCCCCCCTGCCTCTTACCACAATCCTACCCTTGTGCCTTTCTCATTTCAGAGACCCAAGAAATCCAACCTGCCCAGCTAGTGGTTGAAGAAGAAAAGGGAGAGGAGAGTGAAGAAGAAGAAGAAACACCGTCACTCGATCTGATACTCGCAGCCACCAGCTCAGATACTGGTACTGCGTGGAGTTTATAGAGGATAGCTTAGAGGTGGGATCTGCACGTGGTGAGTCACCGGGCATGAGTGGGCTGCATCCAGCGCAGGGGAAAAAGGTAGCACAGGTGCCAGCTCCCCAGAGGGCGAGGTCGCACACGAGTTCAGCTCCAGAGGACTCAGATGAGGACTTTGATGGGGCAGCCTACAGAAGAACGCTGATGGGTATGCACAATGAAATGTTTGGTGCATTGACTGGCCTGCCAGAAAGCCTGAATGCAATGTTAAGGAGCTTGGTGGAGTCAGGCACCAACCTTGCACAGGGCTTTGCCCATCCTTTCCAGCATTTGTGGACCCAACTATCATAGAGGGTCTGATGGCTGATGTCTCAGTTTCCATTGCAGTTAAAGCACAAGCCACCCTACGTCTGAGTGCTGCAATGGAAGCTCAGCTTGCTGCCACGCAAGCTCAGACTGATGTCACCGTGGCTGGGTTTACTAGTGTGGAAAGGGGCTTGCAGTGTGTCTCAGCAGTCCAGCAATCTGTCCTCCAACAGATGGCTAGGAATGCTGAGGCGCCGCCCAGGGGGAGTGGCAGTGGCTCCGTGGAGCACAAACCTGCTGTCCTCTCTCAGGGTGACAGCATTCGTCCTCCCACCACTGCCACACCGCCAGTGCCCATGCTGTTGCCTTTCACCCAGCCAGCCCAGACTGCTGCCACCCATGCCCAGAGGTGCTCAAAGTTTTCCTGCAAGGCCATCTGTGGTCTCCCTCACTGAAAGTCAGCAGCCTTCCACCAGCCATGCTGCAGCCACTGGGGTAGCACTGCATAGGAGCACTAGGACAGGCAAAGGCACACTGAAGACAGGCACTAAAGGATTGCACAAGGGTGATTAGTTGACTTTGTTATGTTATATGGATGGATTAATGGATTAAGTTGTATTGGAATGTTTCTTTTGTGGTGGCTTTTATTTCAGCATTGTGGGCAAGAGGTCGCTGTGATGGTCAGTAACAGAGGGAAGGTAAAGTGTGGAACTATTGTTGAATGGGGAATTGGGTTTGCGTTTACTTGTACTGCAGTTGGATGAGTCAATCACAGACAGCCCGGGCAGAAAGGAACTGTCTGGGTTGCCTCCTCCCTTCCACTTCCTCCTTCTTATCTTCCGCTTCCTCCTCCTCCTCATCCTCCTCTTCCTTCTCCTCAGCCTGGTGGCAAGGGTTGTGGAGGTCATGATGACGAGGTTGTGGAGCATGCAGCAGACCATGATGAATCTTCAGACATGTTCTGGTAAGTACTGTAGGGCTCTTCCCGAGCGGTCCAGGCAGCGGAAGCATTGTTTAAGGACGCCAATGATCGGCTCAATCAGATTCCATGTAGCAGCATGGCTCTCATTGTACGCATGCTGCCCACGTGTGGTTGGGTTGGGGAGCGGAGTCATGAACCAGGTGGTCAGCAGATAGCCCTTGTCGTCCAGTAGCCACCTTCTGGTTTGCCTTGATGGCTCACAAAGACTGAGGGAACAGTGGACTGTGCAGAATGAAAGCATCATGGCTGCTGCCAGGATACCAGGTATTCATCATGATGATGTGCTGAGCATGAATGCACACCAACTGCACATTCAGCGAGTGATAACCTTTGCGGTTGCGGTACATCTCAGCATGTAGATGAGGTGCCCGCAAAGCCACATGTGTGCAGTCGATAGCGCCCTGCGTCTGGTCAGAGAGAAGACAATGAAGTCCCCTCTCCTGGCATAAAAAGCTACTGTCACCTCTCTTATGCAGCAGTGGACGGCGAACTGTGAGATGTTACAGATGTCGCCTGCTCCAGCCTGGAAAGAGCCCGATGTGAAGAAATTCAGGGCCACGGCCACTGGCAGTGCTGTCCTTGCCCTGGGGTGAGGCTGCAGGTCTCGTTGCGAGGTGGCAGAGTTCTGTGAGCACCTCCTTCGTAAAGAACAGATACCTCTCACACTGCTCCTGGATCAGGTTAAGAACATAAGAATTAGGAGCAGGAGTAGGCCATATGGCCCCTCGAGCCTGCTCCGCCATTCAATAAGATCATGGCTGATCTTCGACCTCAATTCCATTTTCCCACCCGATCCCCATAACCCTTGATTCTCCTAGAGTCCAAAGGTTGAGATAAGAGAATTGCTCTCGGAATTCTCTCAGCAATTCTCTTGCTGAGAGCCCTTCTCCCCCTTCCTCCTCCTCCCTCTGTGAGCAGCTTGTCCTCTTCTTTGCTGCATCTGCTCCATCTCCCTGTCATGCTGCAGGCCAGGAGGAATGACAACTAGAGCACCGATGACTGGGAGTAAGTGGTCTGACCAGAACCCTTGAAGTCAGAAGCAAGGCCTTCTCCACTTGCAGCAACACTCCCTGTCACCTCACCAACTTTAAACAACCCTGGAAAGCTCCCAACACTTCCACAAACTTACACAGTGTCAGTAGAAATTAATCAGCAACTCACCTGAGAGCGGTTGATGACCCCTTTAAATATGGGTGGTAGGGGTCCTTGCTGCTGCTGAACACACGTTCCGCTGTGCGAGGTTAACACAGGCCGTTACTTCCAGCGAAAATGGCAGCGCAGGCGTCAAATCTGCGTCACCAAGATGACCCAAAACGGCACCTGTAGCACCCAAACAACGGGCGCTACACAATCGAACTTTTAGCCCAAGATGTTATAGGGGTATTCGTTACAGGTTACAGCTACAAGTGTGTTATTGGGGTATTCATTACAGGTTACAGCTACAAGTGTGTTATTGGGGTATTCGTTACAGGTTACAACTACAAGTGTGTTATTGGGGTATTCATTACAGGTTACAACTACAAGTGTGTTATTGGGGTATTTGTTACAGGTTACAGCTACAAAGTCTGTTATTGGGGGATTTGTTACAGGTTACAGCTACAAAGTGTATTACAGGGGGATTCGTTACAGGTTACAACTACAAGTCTGTTATTGGGGTATTCGTTACAGGTTTCAGCTACAAGTGTGTTATTGGGGTATTCGTTACAGATTACAGCTACAAGTGTGTTATTGGGGTATTCGTTACAGGTTACAGCTACAAGTGTGTTATTGGGGTATTCGTTACAGGTTACAGCTACAAGTGTGTTATTGGGGTATTCGTTACAGGTTACAGCTACAAAGTGTGTTATAGGGGCGTTGGGTATAGATTTATTTTAATTTATGTAGTCACAGGATGTGGGAGTCGCTGGCAAGGTCGGCACTTATTGCCTATCCTTAATTGTCCTTGAGAAGGTGATGGTGAGCCTCCTTCTTGAATGCTGCAGCTCGTGTGGTGACGCTCACAGCGTTACGATGCCCGCAGTGTTACGATGCCCGCAGTGTTACGATGCCTGCAGTGTTACGATGCCCACAGTGTTACGATGCCCGCAGTGTTACGATGCCTGCAGTGTTACGATGCCCACAGTGTTACGATGCACGCAGTGTTACGATGCCCGCAGTGTTACAATGCCCACAGTGTTACGATGCCCACAGTGTTACGATGCCCGCAGTGTTACGATGCCCGCAGTGTTACAATGCGCGCAGTGTTACGATGCCTGCAGTGTTACGATGCCTGCAGTGTTACGATGCCCGCAGTGTTACGATGCCTGCAGTGTTACGATGCCTGCAGTGTTACAATGCGCGCAGTGTTACGATGCCCGCAGTGTTACGATGCGCTCAGTGTTACAATGCCCGCAGTGTTACGATGCCCGCAGTGATACGATGCCTGCAGTGTTACAATGCGCGCAGTGTTACGATGCCCGCAGTGTTACGATGCGCTCAGTGTTACAATGCCCGCAGTGATACGATGCGCGCAGTGTTACAATGCCCGCAGTGTTACGATGCCCGCAGTGTTACAATGCCCGCAGTGTTACGATGCTCACAGTGTTACAATGCGCGCAGTGTTACGATGCGCGCAGTGTTACGATGCCCGCAGTGTTACGATGCCCACAGTGTTACGATGCCCGCAGTGTTACGATGCGCTCAGTGTTACACTGCCCGCAGTGATACGATGCCCGCAGTGATACGATGCCCGCAGTGTTACGATGCCCGCAGTGTTATGATGCGCTCAGTGTTACAATGCCCACAGTGTTACGATGCCCGCAGTGATACGATGCCCGCAGTGATACGATGCCCGCAGTGTTACGATGCCCGCAGTGTTACGATGCGCTCAGTGTTACAATGCCCACAGTGTTATAGAAACATAGAAACATAGAATCTAGGAGCAGGAGTAGGCCATTCGGCCCGTCGAGCCTGCTCCGCCATTCAATACGATCATGGCTGATCATCCAAATCCAGTACCCTGTCCCTGCTTTAATCCCCACAGTACACATATCCCACCCTACCCCCGTAACCCCACGTATTTAATTCCCCCTAACATATCCCATCCTATCCCCATAACCCCACATATTTAATCCCCCCTAACACTAAGGGTCAATTTATCATAGCCAAATCAACCTAACCCACACATTTATGATGCCTGCAGTGTTACGATGCCCGCAGTGTTACGATGCCAACAGTGTTACGATGCCCGCAGTGATACGATGCGCGCAGTGTTACAATGCCCGCAGTGTTACGATGCCTGCAGTGTTACGATGCCTGCAGTGTTACGATGCCCACAGTGATACGATGCCCACAGTGTTACGATGCCTGCAGTGTTACGATGCCCACAGTGTTACGATGCCCGCAGTGTTACGATGCCTGCAGTGTTACGATGCCCACAGTGTTACGATGCCTGCAGTGATACGATGCCCGCAGTGTTACGATGCCCGCAGTGTTACGATGCGTTCAGTGTTACGATGCCTGCAGTGTTACGATGCCCGCAGTGTTACGATGCCCGCAGTGTTACAATGCGCGCAGTGTTACGATGCCCGCAGTGTTACGATGCCCGCAGTGTTACGATGCCTGCAGTGTTACGATGCCCGCAGTGTTACGATGCGCTCAGTGTTACGATGCCCACAGTGTTACGATGCGCTCAGTGTTACGATGCCTGCACTGTTACGATGCCCGCAGTGTTACGATGCCCGCAGTGTTACGATGCCCGCAGTGTTACGATGTCTGCAGTGATACGATGCGCGCAGTGTTACGATGCCCGCAGTGTTACGATGCATGCAGTGTTACGATGCCCGCAGTGTTACGATGCACGCAGTGTTACGATGCCCACAGTGTTACGATGCACGCAGTGTTACGATGCCCGCAGTGTTACGATGCACGCAGTGTTACGATGCCCACAGTGTTTCAATGCCGGCAGTGTTACGATGCATGCAGTGTTACGATGCATGCAGTGTTACGATGCATGCAGTGTTACGATGCCCGCAGTGTTACGATGCCTGCAGTGTTACGATGCCCACAGTGTTACGATGCGCTCAGTGTTACGATGCCCGCAGTGTTACGATGCCTGCAGTGTTACGATGCGCGCAGTGTTACGATGCCCGCAGTGTTACGATGCCCGCAGTGATACGATGCCCGCAGTGTTACGATTCCCGCAGTGATACGATGACCGCAGTGTTACGATGCACGCAGTGTTACGATGCCCGCAGTGTTACGATGCACGCAGTGTTACGATGCCCGCAGTGTTACAATGCGCGCAGTGTTACGATGCGCGCAGTGTTACGATGCCCGCAGTGTTACGATGCCTGCAGTGTTATGATGCCCGCAGTGTTACGATGCGCTCAGTGTTATGATGCCTGCAGTGATACGATGCCTGCAGTGTTACGATGCCCGCAGTGTTACGATGCCCGCACTGTTACGATGCCTGCAGTGTTACGATGCCCGCAGTGTTACGATGCCCGCAGTGTTACGATGTCTGCAGTGATACGATGCGCACAGTGTTACGATGCCCGCAGTGTTACGATGCATGCAGTGTTACGATGCCCGCAGTGTTACGATGCACGCAGTGTTACGATGCCCGCAGTGTTACGATGCACGCAGTGTTACGATGCCCGCAGTGTTACGATGCACGCAGTGTTACGATGCCCGCAGTGTTTCAATGCCGGCAGTGTTACGATGCAAGCAGTGTTACGATGCCCACAGTGTTACGATGCCTGCAGTGTTACGATGCCCACAGTGTTATGATGCGCTCAGTGTTACGATGCGCGCAGTGTTACGATGCCCACAGTGTTACGATGCCCGCAGTGATACGATGCCCGCAGTGTTATGATGCCCGCAGTGATACGATGACCGCAGTGTTACGATGCACGCAGTGTTACGATACCCGCAGTGTTACGATGCCCGCAGTGTTACGATGCCCGCAGTGATACGATGCACACAGTGTTACGATGCCCGCAGTGTTACGATGCCCGCAGTGATACGATGACCGCAGTGTTACGATGCACGCAGTGTTACGATGCCTGCAGTGATACGATGACCGCAGTGTTACGATGCGCGCAGTGTTACGATGCCCACAGTGTTACGATGCGCTCAGTATTACGATGCCTGCAGTGTTACGATGCCCGCAGTGTTACGATGCCTACACTGTTACGATGCCCGCAGTGTTACAATGCCCGCAGTGATATGATGCCTGCAGTGTTACGAGGCCCGCAGTGTTACGATGCACGCAGTGTTACGATGCACGCAGTGTTACGATGCCCGCAGTGTTACGATGCCTGCAGTGATATGATGACCGCAGTGTTACGATGCACGCAGTGATACGATGCCCGCAGTGTTACGATGCCCGCAGTGTTACGATGCCCGCAGTGTTACGATGCACGCAGTGTTACGATGCCCGCAGTGTTATGATGCACGCAGTGTTACGATGCCCGCAGTGATACGATGACCGCAGTGTTACGATGCGCGCAGTGTTACGATGCCCACAGTGTTACGATGCGCTCAGTATTACGATGCCCGCAGTGTTACGATGCCCGCAGTGTTACAATGCCCGCAGTGTTACGATGCGCGCAGTGTTACGATGACCGCAGTGTTACGATGCGCGCAGTGTTACGATGCCCACAGTGTTACGATGCACTCAGTATTACGATGCCTGCAGTGTTACGATGCCCGCAGTGTTACGATACCTGCAGTGTTACGATGCCCGCAGTGTTACAATGCCCGCAGTGTTACGATGCGCGCAGTGTTACGATGACCGCAGTGTTACGATGCCTGCAGTGTTACAATGCCCGCAGTGTTACGATGACCGCAGTGTTACGATGTGCGCAGTGTTACGATGCCCACAGTGTTACGATGCGCTCAGTATTACGATGCCTGCAGTGTTACGATGCCCGCAGTGATATGATGCCTGCAGTGTTACGATGCCTGCAGTGTTACGATGCCCACAGTGTTATGATGCGCTCAGTGTTACGATGCCCGCAGTGTTACGATGCCTGCAGTGTTACGATGCGCGCAGTGTTATGATGCCCGCAGTGTTACGATGCCCGCAGTGATACGATGCCCGCAGTGTTACGATGCCCGCAGTGATACGATGACCGCAGTGTTACGATGCACGCAGTGTTACGATGCCCGCAGTGTTACGATGCCTGCAGTGATACGATGACCGCAGTGTTACGATGCACGCAGTGTTACGATGCCCGCAGTGTTACGATGCCCGCAGTGATATGATGCCCGCAGTGTTACAATGCCCGCAGTGTTACGATGCCCGCAGTGTTACAATGCCCGCAGTGTTACGATGCTCACAGTGTTACAATGCGCGCAGTGTTACGATGCGCGCAGTGTTACGATGCCCGCAGTGTTACGATGCCCACAGTGTTACGATGCCCGCAGTGTTACGATGCGCTCAGTGTTACAATGCCCGCAGTGATACGATGCCCACAGTGATACGATGCCCGCAGTGTTACGATGCCCGCAGTGTTACGATGCGCTCAGTGTTACAATGCCCACAGTGTTACGATGCCCGCAGTGATACGATGCCCGCAGTGATACGATGCCCGCAGTGTTACGATGCCCGCAGTGTTACGATGCGCTCAGTGTTACAATGCCCACAGTGTTATGATGCCTGCAGTGTTACGATGCCCGCAGTGTTACGATGCCCACAGTGTTACGATGCCCGCAGTGATACGATGCGCGCAGTGTTACAATGCCCGCAGTGTTACGATGCCTGCAGTGTTACGATGCCTGCAGTGTTACGATGCCCACAGTGATACGATGCCCACAGTGTTACGATGCCTGCAGTGTTACGATGCCCACAGTGTTACGATGCCCGCAGTGTTACGATGCCTGCAGTGTTACGATGCCCACAGTGTTACGATGCCTGCAGTGATACGATGCCCGCAGTGTTACGATGCCCGCAGTGTTACGATGCGTTCAGTGTTACGATGCCTGCAGTGTTACGATGCCCGCAGT
The DNA here is from genome assembly GCA_030390025.1 of Squalus acanthias. Classification (NCBI taxonomy): domain Eukaryota; kingdom Metazoa; phylum Chordata; class Chondrichthyes; order Squaliformes; family Squalidae; genus Squalus; species Squalus acanthias. Next base: position 24,473,836 of record CM059450.1, on the reverse strand, counting down.
GTTACGATGCCCGCAGTGATACAATGCGCGCAGTGTTACGATGCCCGCAGTGTTACGATGCCCGCAGTGTTACGATGCCTGCAGTGTTACGATGCCCGCAGTGTTACGATGCGCTCAGTGTTACGATGCCCACAGTGTTACGATGCGCTCAGTGTTACGATGCCTGCAGTGTTACGATGCCCGCAGTGTTACGATGCCCGCAGTGTTACGATGCATGCAGTATTACGATGCCCGCAGTGTTACGATGCACGCAGTGTTACGATGCCCGCAGTGTTACGATGCACGCAGTGTTACGATGCCCGCAGTGTTACGATGCACGCAGTGTTACGATGCCCGCAGTGTTTCAATGCCGGCAGCGTTACGATGCATGCAGTGTTACGATGCATGCAGTGTTACGATGCATGCAGTGTTCCGATGCCCGCAGTGTTACGATGCCTGCAGTGTTACGATTCCCACAGTGTTACGATGCGCTCAGTGTTACGATGCCCGCAGTGTTACGATGCCTGCAGTGTTACGATGCGCGCAGTGTTACGATGCCCGCAGTGTTACGATGCCCGCAGTGATACGATGCCCGCAGTGTTACGATGCCCGCAGTGATACGATGACCGCAGTGTTACGATGCACGCAGTGTTACGATGCCCGCAGTGTTACGATGCACGCAGTGTTACGATGCCCGCAGTGTTACAATGCGAGCAGTGTTACGATGCGCGCAGTGTTACGATGCCCGCAGTGTTACGATGCCTGCAGTGTTATGATGCCCGCAGTGTTACGATGCGCTCAGTGTTATGATGCCTGCAGTGATACGATGCCTGCAGTGTTACGATGCCCGCAGTGTTACGATGCCCGCAGTGTTACGATGCCTGCAGTGTTACGATGCCCGCAGTGTTACGATGCCCGCAGTGTTACGATGTCTGCAGTGATACGATGCGCGCAGTGTTACGATGCCCGCAGTGTTACGATGCATGCAGTGTTACGATGCCCGCAGTGTTACGATGCACGCAGTGTTACGATGTCCGCAGTGTTACGATGCACGCAGTGTTACGATGCCCGCAGTGTTTCAATGCCGGCAGTGTTACGATGCAAGCAGTGTTACGATGCCCACAGTGTTACGATGCCTGCAGTGTTACGATGCCCACAGTGTTATGATGCGCTCAGTGTTACGATGCCCGCAGTGTTACGATGCCTGCAGTGTTACGATGCGCGCAGTGTTACGATGCCCGCAGTGTTACGATGCCCGCAGTGATACGATGCCCGCAGTGTTACGATGCCCGCAGTGATACGATGACCGCAGTGTTACGATGCACGCAGTGTTACGATGCACGCAGTGTTACGATGCCCGCAGTGTTACGATGCCCGCAGTGATACGATGACCGCAGTGTTACGATGCACGCAGTGTTACGATGCCCGCAGTGTTACGATGCCCGCAGTGATACGATGACCGCAGTGTTACGATGCACGCAGTGTTACGATGCCCGCAGTGATACGATGACCGCAGTGTTACGATGCGCGCAGTGTTACGATGCCCACAGTGTTACGATGCGCTCAGTATTACGATGCCTGCAGTGTTACGATGCCCGCAGTGTTACGATGCCTACAGTGTTACGATGCCCGCAGTGTTACAATGCCCGCAGTGATATGATGCCTGCAGTGTTACGATGCACACAGTGTTACGATGCACGCAGTGTTACGATGCACGCAGTGTTACGATGCCCGCAGTGTTACGATGCCTGCAGTGATATGATGACCGCAGTGTTACGATGCACGCAGTGATACGATGCCCGCAGTGTTACGATGCCCGCAGTGTTACGATGCCCGCAGTGTTACGATGCACGCAGTGTTACGATGCCCGCAGTGTTACGATGCACGCAGTGTTACGATGCCCGCAGTGATACGATGACCGCAGTGTTACGATGCGCGCAGTGTTACGATGCCCACAGTGTTACGATGCGCTCAGTATTACGATGCCCGCAGTGTTACGATGCCCGCAGTGTTACAATGCCCGCAGTGTTACGATGCGCGCAGTGTTACGATGACCGCAGTGTTACGATGCGCGCAGTGTTACGATGCCCACAGTGTTACGATGCACTCAGTATTACGATGCCTGCAGTGTTACGATGCCCGCAGTGTTACGATACCTGCAGTGTTACGATGCCCGCAGTGTTACAATGCCCGCAGTGTTACGATGCGCGCAGTGTTACGATGACCGCAGTGTTACGATGCCTGCAGTGTTACAATGCCCGCAGTGTTACGATGACCGCAGTGTTACGATGTGCGCAGTGTTACGATGCCCACAGTGTTACGATGCGCTCAGTATTACGATGCCTGCAGTGTTACGATGCCCGCAGTGATATGATGCCTGCAGTGTTACGATGCCTGCAGTGTTACGATGCCCACAGTGTTATGATGCGCTCAGTGTTACGATGCCCGCAGTGTTACGATGCCTGCAGTGTTACGATGCGCGCAGTGTTATGATGCCCGCAGTGTTATGATGCCCGCAGTGATACGATGCCCGCAGTGTTACGATGCCCGCAGTGATACGATGACCGCAGTGTTACGATGCACGCAGTGTTACGATGCACGCAGTGTTACGATGCCCGCAGTGTTACGATGCCCGCAGTGATACGATGACCGCAGTGTTACGATGCACGCAGTGTTACGATGCCCGCAGTGTTACGATGCCCGCAGTGATACGATGACCGCAGTGTTACGATGCACGCAGTGTTACGATGCCCGCAGTGATACGATGACCGCAGTGTTACGATGCGCGCAGCGTTACGATGCCCACAGTGTTACGATGCGCTCAGTATTACGATGCCTGCAGTGTTACGATGCCCGCAGTGTTACGATGCCTGCAGTGTTACGATGCCCGCAGTGATATGATGCCTGCAGTGTTACGATGCCCGCAGTGTTACGATGCACGCAGTGTTACGATGCGCGCAGTGTTACGATGCCCGCAGTGTTACGATGCCTGCAGTGATACGATGACCGCAGTGTTACGATGCACGCAGTGATACGATGCCCGCAGTGTTACGATGCCCGCAGTGTTACGATGCCCGCAGTGTTACGATGCACGCAGTGTTACGATGCCCGCAGTGATACGATGACCGCAGTGTTACGATGCGCGCAGTGTTACGATGCCCACAGTGTTACGATGCGCTCAGTATTACGATGCCCGCAGTGTTACGATGCCCGCAGTGTTACAATGCCCGCAGTGTTACGATGCGCGCAGTGTTACGATGACCGCAGTGTTACGATGCGCGCAGTGTTACGATGCCCACAGTGTTACGATGCGCTCAGTATTACGATGCCTGCAGTGTTACGATGCCCGCAGTGTTACGATACCTGCAGTGTTACGATGCCCGCAGTGTTACAATGCCCGCAGTGTTACGATGCGCGCAGTGTTACGATGACCGCAGTGTTACGATGCCTGCAGTGTTACAATGCCCGCAGTGTTACGATGACCGCAGTGTTACGATGTGCGCAGTGTTACGATGCCCACAGTGTTACGATGCGCTCAGTATTACGATTCCTGCAGTGTTACGATGCCCGCAGTGATATGATGCCTGCAGTGTTACGATGCCTGCAGTGTTACGATGCGCGCAGTGATATGATGCCTGCAGTGTTACGATGCCCGCAGTGTTACGATGCGCGCAGTGATATGATGCCTGCAGTGTTACGATGCCCACAGTGTTACGATGCCCGCAGTGTTACGATGCGCGCAGTGATATGATGCCTGCAGTGTTACGATGCCCGCAGTGTTACGATGCCCGCAGTGTTACAATGCCCGCAGTGTTACGATGCCTGCAGTGATACGATGACCGCAGTGTTACGATGCACGCAGTGATACGATGCCCGCAGTGTTACGATGCCCGCAGTGTTACGATGCCCGCAGTGTTACGATGCCTGCAGTGTTACGATGCCCGCAGTGTTACGATGCGCTCAGTGTTACGATGCCCACAGTGTTACGATGCGCTCAGTGTTACGATGCCTGCACTGTTACGATGCCCGCAGTGTTACGATGCCCGCAGTGTTACGATGCCCGCAGTGTTACGATGTCTGCAGTGATACGATGCGCGCAGTGTTACGATGCCCGCAGTGTTACGATGCATGCAGTGTTACGATGCCCGCAGTGTTACGATGCACGCAGTGTTACGATGCCCACAGTGTTACGATGCACGCAGTGTTACGATGCCCGCAGTGTTACGATGCACGCAGTGTTACGATGCCCACAGTGTTTCAATGCCGGCAGTGTTACGATGCATGCAGTGTTACGATGCATGCAGTGTTACGATGCATGCAGTGTTACGATGCCCGCAGTGTTACGATGCCTGCAGTGTTACGATGCCCACAGTGTTACGATGCGCTCAGTGTTACGATGCCCGCAGTGTTACGATGCCTGCAGTGTTACGATGCGCGCAGTGTTACGATGCCCGCAGTGTTACGATGCCCGCAGTGATACGATGCCCGCAGTGTTACGATTCCCGCAGTGATACGATGACCGCAGTGTTACGATGCACGCAGTGTTACGATGCCCGCAGTGTTACGATGCACGCAGTGTTACGATGCCCGCAGTGTTACAATGCGCGCAGTGTTACGATGCGCGCAGTGTTACGATGCCCGCAGTGTTACGATGCCTGCAGTGTTATGATGCCCGCAGTGTTACGATGCGCTCAGTGTTATGATGCCTGCAGTGATACGATGCCTGCAGTGTTACGATGCCCGCAGTGTTACGATGCCCGCACTGTTACGATGCCTGCAGTGTTACGATGCCCGCAGTGTTACGATGCCCGCAGTGTTACGATGTCTGCAGTGATACGATGCGCACAGTGTTACGATGCCCGCAGTGTTACGATGCATGCAGTGTTACGATGCCCGCAGTGTTACGATGCACGCAGTGTTACGATGCCCGCAGTGTTACGATGCACGCAGTGTTACGATGCCCGCAGTGTTACGATGCACGCAGTGTTACGATGCCCGCAGTGTTTCAATGCCGGCAGTGTTACGATGCAAGCAGTGTTACGATGCCCACAGTGTTACGATGCCTGCAGTGTTACGATGCCCACAGTGTTATGATGCGCTCAGTGTTACGATGCGCGCAGTGTTACGATGCCCACAGTGTTACGATGCCCGCAGTGATACGATGCCCGCAGTGTTATGATGCCCGCAGTGATACGATGACCGCAGTGTTACGATGCACGCAGTGTTACGATGCCCGCAGTGTTACGATGCCCGCAGTGTTACGATGCCCGCAGTGATACGATGCACGCAGTGTTACGATGCCCGCAGTGTTACGATGCCCGCAGTGATACGATGACCGCAGTGTTACGATGCACGCAGTGTTACGATGCCTGCAGTGATACGATGACCGCAGTGTTACGATGCGCGCAGTGTTACGATGCCCACAGTGTTACGATGCGCTCAGTATTACGATGCCTGCAGTGTTACGATGCCCGCAGTGTTACGATGCCTACACTGTTACGATGCCCGCAGTGTTACAATGCCCGCAGTGATATGATGCCTGCAGTGTTACGAGGCCCGCAGTGTTACGATGCACGCAGTGTTACGATGCACGCAGTGTTACGATGCCCGCAGTGTTACGATGCCTGCAGTGATATGATGACCGCAGTGTTACGATGCACGCAGTGATACGATGCCCGCAGTGTTACGATGCCCGCAGTGTTACGATGCCCGCAGTGTTACGATGCACGCAGTGTTACGATGCCCGCAGTGTTATGATGCACGCAGTGTTACGATGCCCGCAGTGATACGATGACCGCAGTGTTACGATGCGCGCAGTGTTACGATGCCCACAGTGTTACGATGCGCTCAGTATTATGATGCCCGCAGTGTTACGATGCCCGCAGTGTTACAATGCCCGCAGTGTTACGATGCGCGCAGTGTTACGATGACCGCAGTGTTACGATGCGCGCAGTGTTACGATGCCCACAGTGTTACGATGCACTCAGTATTACGATGCCTGCAGTGTTACGATGCCCGCAGTGTTACGATACCTGCAGTGTTACGATGCCCGCAGTGTTACAATGCCCGCAGTGTTACGATGCGCGCAGTGTTACGATGACCGCAGTGTTACGATGCCTGCAGTGTTACAATGCCCGCAGTGTTACGATGACCGCAGTGTTACGATGTGCGCAGTGTTACGATGCCCACAGTGTTACGATGCGCTCAGTATTACGATGCCTGCAGTGTTACGATGCCCGCAGTGATATGATGCCTGCAGTGTTACGATGCCTGCAGTGTTACGATGCCCACAGTGTTATGATGCGCTCAGTGTTACGATGCCCGCAGTGTTACGATGCCTGCAGTGTTACGATGCGCGCAGTGTTATGATGCCCGCAGTGTTACGATGCCCGCAGTGATACGATGCCCGCAGTGTTACGATGCCCGCAGTGATACGATGACCGCAGTGTTACGATGCACGCAGTGTTACGATGCCCGCAGTGTTACGATGCCTGCAGTGATACGATGACCGCAGTGTTACGATGCACGCAGTGTTACGATGCCCGCAGTGTTACGATGCCCGCAGTGATATGATGCGCGCAGTGTTACAATGCCCGCAGTGTTACGATGCCCGCAGTGTTACAATGCCCGCAGTGTTACGATGCTCACAGTGTTACAATGCGCGCAGTGTTACGATGCGCGCAGTGTTACGATGCCCGCAGTGTTACGATGCCCACAGTGTTACGATGCCCGCAGTGTTACGATGCGCTCAGTGTTACAATGCCCGCAGTGATACGATGCCCACAGTGATACGATGCCCGCAGTGTTACGATGCCCGCAGTGTTACGATGCGCTCAGTGTTACAATGCCCACAGTGTTACGATGCCCGCAGTGATACGATGCCCGCAGTGATACGATGCCCGCAGTGTTACGATGCCCGCAGTGTTACGATGCGCTCAGTGTTACAATGCCCACAGTGTTATGATGCCTGCAGTGTTACGATGCCCGCAGTGTTACGATGCCCACAGTGTTACGATGCCCGCAGTGATACGATGCGCGCAGTGTTACAATGCCCGCAGTGTTACGATGCCTGCAGTGTTACGATGCCTGCAGTGTTACGATGCCCACAGTGATACGATGCCCACAGTGTTACGATGCCTGCAGTGTTACGATGCCCACAGTGTTACGATGCCCGCAGTGTTACGATGCCTGCAGTGTTACGATGCCCACAGTGTTACGATGCCTGCAGTGATACGATGCCCGCAGTGTTACGATGCCCGCAGTGTTACGATGCGTTCAGTGTTACGATGCCTGCAGTGTTACGATGCCCGCAGTGTTACGATGCCCGCAGTGATACAATGCGCGCAGTGTTACGATGCCCGCAGTGTTACGATGCCCGCAGTGTTACGATGCCTGCAGTGTTACGATGCCCGCAGTGTTACGATGCGCTCAGTGTTACGATGCCCACAGTGTTACGATGCGCTCAGTGTTACGATGCCTGCAGTGTTACGATGCCCGCAGTGTTACGATGCCCGCAGTGTTACGATGCATGCAGTGTTACGATGCCCGCAGTGTTACGATGCACGCAGTGTTACGATGCCCGCAGTGTTACGATGCACGCAGTGTTACGATGCCCGCAGTGTTACGATGCACGCAGTGTTACGATGCCCGCAGTGTTTCAATGCCGGCAGCGTTACGATGCATGCAGTGTTACGATGCATGCAGTGTTACGATGCATGCAGTGTTACGATGCCCGCAGTGTTACGATGCCTGCAGTGTTACGATTCCCACAGTGTTACGATGCGCTCAGTGTTACGATGCCCGCAGTGTTACGATGCCTGCAGTGTTACGATGCGCGCAGTGTTACGATGCCCGCAGTGTTACGATGCCCGCAGTGATACGATGCCCGCAGTGTTACGATGCCCGCAGTGATACGATGACCGCAGTGTTACGATGCACGCAGTGTTACGATGCCCGCAGTGTTACGATGCCCGCAGTGTTACGATGCACGCAGTGTTACGATGCCCGCAGTGTTACAATGCGCGCAGTGTTACGATGCGCGCAGTGTTACGATGCCCGCAGTGTTACGATGCCTGCAGTGTTATGATGCCCGCAGTGTTACGATGCGCTCAGTGTTATGATGCCTGCAGTGATACGATGCCTGCAGTGTTACGATGCCCGCAGTGTTACGATGCCCGCAGTGTTACGATGCCTGCAGTGTTACGATGCCCGCAGTGTTACGATGCCCGCAGTGTTACGATGTCTGCAGTGATACGATGCGCGCAGTGTTACGATGCCCGCAGTGTTACGATGCATGCAGTGTTACGATGCCCGCAGTGTTACGATGCACGCAGTGTTACGATGCCCGCAGTGTTACGATGCACGCAGTGTTACGATGCCCGCAGTGTTTCAATGCCGGCAGTGTTACGATGCAAGCAGTGTTACGATGCCCACAGTGTTACGATGCCTGCAGTGTTACGATGCCCACAGTGTTATGATGCGCTCAGTGTTACGATGCCCGCAGTGTTACGATGCCTGCAGTGTTACGATGCGCGCAGTGTTACGATGCCCGCAGTGTTACGATGCCCGCAGTGATACGATGCCCGCAGTGTTACGATGCCCGCAGTGATACGATGACCGCAGTGTTACGATGCACGCAGTGTTACGATGCACGCAGTGTTACGATGCCCGCAGTGATACGATGACCGCAGTGTTACGATGCACGCAGTGTTACGATGCCCGCAGTGTTACGATGCCCGCAGTGATACGATGACCGCAGTGTTACGATGCACGCAGTGTTACGATGCCCGCAGTGATACGATGACCGCAGTGTTACGATGCGCGCAGTGTTACGATGCCCACAGTGTTACGATGCGCTCAGTATTACGATGCCTGCAGTGTTACGATGCCCGCAGTGTTACGATGCCTACAGTGTTACGATGCCCGCAGTGTTACAATGCCCGCAGTGATATGATGCCTGCAGTGTTACGATGCACACAGTGTTACGATGCACGCAGTGTTACGATGCACGCAGTGTTACGATGCCCGCAGTGTTACGATGCCTGCAGTGATATGATGACCGCAGTGTTACGATGCACGCAGTGATACGATGCCCGCAGTGTTACGATGCCCGCAGTGTTACGATGCCCGCAGTGTTACGATGCACGCAGTGTTACGATGCCCGCAGTGTTACGATGCACGCAGTGTTACGATGCCCGCAGTGATACGATGACCGCAGTGTTACGATGCGCGCAGTGTTACGATGCCCACAGTGTTACGATGCGCTCAGTATTACGATGCCCGCAGTGTTACGATGCCCGCAGTGTTACAATGCCCGCAGTGTTACGATGCGCGCAGTGTTACGATGACCGCAGTGTTACGATGCGCGCAGTGTTACGATGCCCACAGTGTTACGATGCACTCAGTATTACGATGCCTGCAGTGTTACGATGCCCGCAGTGTTACGATACCTGCAGTGTTACGATGCCCGCAGTGTTACAATGCCCGCAGTGTTACGATGCGCGCAGTGTTACGATGACCGCAGTGTTACGATGCCTGCAGTGTTACAATGCCCGCAGTGTTACGATGACCGCAGTGTTACGATGTGCGCAGTGTTACGATGCCCACAGTGTTACGATGCGCTCAGTATTACGATGCCTGCAGTGTTACGATGCCCGCAGTGATATGATGCCTGCAGTGTTACGATGCCTGCAGTGTTACGATGCCCACAGTGTTATGATGCGCTCAGTGTTACGATGCCCGCAGTGTTACGATGCCTGCAGTGTTACGATGCGCGCAGTGTTATGATGCCCGCAGTGTTATGATGCCCGCAGTGATACGATGCCCGCAGTGTTACGATGCCCGCAGTGATACGATGACCGCAGTGTTACGATGCACGCAGTGTTACGATGCACGCAGTGTTACGATGCCCGCAGTGTTACGATGCCCGCAGTGATACGATGACCGCAGTGTTACGATGCACGCAGTGTTACGATGCCCGCAGTGTTACGATGCCCGCAGTGATACGATGACCGCAGTGTTACGATGCACGCAGTGTTACGATGCCCGCAGTGATACGATGACCGCAGTGTTACGATGCGCGCAGCGTTACGATGCCCACAGTGTTACGATGCGCTCAGTATTACGATGCCTGCAGTGTTACGATGCCCGCAGTGTTACGATGCCTGCAGTGTTACGATGCCCGCAGTGATATGATGCCTGCAGTGTTACGATGCCCGCAGTGTTACGATGCACGCAGTGTTACGATGCGCGCAGTGTTACGATGCCCGCAGTGTTACGATGCCTGCAGTGATACGATGACCGCAGTGTTACGATGCACGCAGTGATACGATGCCCGCAGTGTTACGATGCCCGCAGTGTTACGATGCCCGCAGTGTTACGATGCACGCAGTGTTACGATGCCCGCAGTGATACGATGACCGCAGTGTTACGATGCGCGCAGTGTTACGATGCCCACAGTGTTACGATGCGCTCAGTATTACGATGCCCGCAGTGTTACGATGCCCGCAGTGTTACAATGCCCGCAGTGTTACGATGCGCGCAGTGTTACGATGACCGCAGTGTTACGATGCGCGCAGTGTTACGATGCCCACAGTGTTACGATGCGCTCAGTATTACGATGCCTGCAGTGTTACGATGCCCGCAGTGTTACGATACCTGCAGTGTTACGATGCCCGCAGTGTTACAATGCCCGCAGTGTTACGATGCGCGCAGTGTTACGATGACCGCAGTGTTACGATGCCTGCAGTGTTACAATGCCCGCAGTGTTACGATGACCGCAGTGTTACGATGTGCGCAGTGTTACGATGCCCACAGTGTTACGATGCGCTCAGTATTACGATTCCTGCAGTGTTACGATGCCCGCAGTGATATGATGCCTGCAGTGTTACGATGCCTGCAGTGTTACGATGCGCGCAGTGATATGATGCCTGCAGTGTTACGATGCCCGCAGTGTTACGATGCGCGCAGTGATATGATGCCTGCAGTGTTACGATGCCCACAGTGTTACGATGCCCGCAGTGTTACGATGCGCGCAGTGATATGATGCCTGCAGTGTTACGATGCCCGCAGTGTTACGATGCCCGCAGTGTTACAATGCCCGCAGTGTTACGATGCCTGCAGTGATACGATGACCGCAGTGTTACGATGCACGCAGTGATACGATGCCCGCAGTGTTACGATGCCCGCAGTGTTACGATGCCCGCAGTGTTACGATGCACGCAGTGTTACGATGCCCGCAGTGATACGATGACCGCAGTGTTACGATGCGCGCAGTGTTACGATGCCCACAGTGTTACGATGCGCTCAGTATTACGATGCCCGCAGTGTTACGATGCCCGCAGTGTTACAATGCCCGCGATGCGCGCAGTGTTACGATGACCGCAGTGTTACGATGCGCGCAGTGTTACGATGCCCACAGTGTTACGATGCGCTCAGTATTACGATGCCTGCAGTGTTACGATGCCCGCAGTGTTACGATACCTGCAGTGTTACGATGCCCGCAGTGTTACAATGCCCGCAGTGTTACGATGCGCGCAGTGTTACGATGACCGCAGTGTTACGATGCCTGCAGTGTTACAATGCCCGCAGTGTTACGATGACCGCAGTGTTACGATGCGCGCAGTGATATGATGCCTGCAGTGTTACGATGCCCACAGTGTTACGATGCCCGCAGTGTTACGATGCGCGCAGTGATATGATGCCTGCAGTGTTACGATGCCCGCAGTGTTACGATGCGCGCAGTGTTACGATGCCCGCAGTGTTACGATGCCTGCAGTGATACGATGACCGCAGTGTTACGATGCACGCAGTGATACGATGCCCGCAGTGTTACGATGCCTGCAGTGTTACGATGCCCGCAGTGTTACGATGCACGCAGTGTTACGATGCCCGCAGTGATACGATGACCGCAGTGTTACGATGCGCGCAGTGTTACGATGCCCACAGTGTTACGATGCGCTCAGTATTACGATGCCCGCAGTGTTACGATGCCCGCAGTGTTACAATGCCCGCAGTGTTACGATGTGCGCAGTGTTACGATGACCGCAGTGTTACGATGCGCGCAGTGTTACGATGCCCACAGTGTTACGATGCGCTCAGTATTACGATGCCTGCAGTGTTACGATGCCCGCAGTGTTACGATACCTGCAGTGTTACGATACCTGCAGTCTTACGATGCCCGCAGTGTTACAATGCCCGCAGTGTTACGATGCGCGCAGTGTTACGATGACCGCAGTGTTACGATGCCTGCAGTGTTACAATGCCCGCAGTGTTACGATGACCGCAGTGTTACGATGTGCGCAGTGTTACGATGCCCACAGTGTTACGATGCGCTCAGTATTACGATGCCTGCAGTGTTACGATGCCCGCAGTGATATGATGCCTGCAGTGTTACGATGCCTGCAGTGTTACGATGCGCGCAGTGATATGATGCCTGCAGTGTTACGATGCCCGCAGTGTTACGATGCGCGCAGTGATATGATGCCTGCAGTGTTACGATGCCCACAGTGTTACGATGCCCGCAGTGTTACGATGCGCGCAGTGATATGATGCCTGCAGTGTTACGATGCCCGCAGTGTTACGATGCCCGCAGTGTTACAATGCCCGCAGTGTTACGATGCGCACAGTGATATGATGCCTGCAGTGTTACGATGCCCGCAGTGTTACAATGCCCGCAGTGTTACGATGCCCACAGCATTATGCTGCTTACTTGCTTCAAGTGTAACTTCGAGGCTTAGCCTCAAACAATGCTGTTCACTTATTCAATAGGCGGTGTTCCTAACCCTGAGGCACAGGGCACAGGGCTGCATGTTTAATCAGGATTGCTCAGATTTTATTACTTATCTTTGCTTTGGTGCCAATGACATCATCAGTTAAACATGTAGTCTGGTCTGGACCAGGGACAGCTCATTAGCATTTCGCCCTTTCAGCTGAACTTGACGTCCAATGCAGGCAGATAAGATGAAGGGCGACAATTTTCAGCTTCCCCCAGATTTTGGTGATAGGAGAACTGACAGTCTGTTCCCTTTGGATGAAACTCCACAGCACAGAGCATAGAGCTAATTTATTAGAGTATTTAAAGTGGGAATATTATAAAGCGCAGTGTGATTGGTGGTGAGTAGAGGGTTCCTTCACTGTGAACTATGGGAAGCTTCACGTTCCACCTGGCCCAGCAGATATTTAGCAATAGAGTGAAAATGAAGCCTGCTCCAATTCCCAGCTCCACCACTACCTACACAGAGCTCATCGATAAGACTCAGGTACAAGCCAACTTCAACTAGACCATAAAGCAGCACAAGCGGCCATGAAAAACCCTGCAAGGTTATGGAATTCAAATGAAATAATACTATTTCAATATTATTACTATAACACAAGTTCTACTCATATCTAAGCTTTGTTGTCAAACTTGAGTGCGATTCAGAAACAAGAATGATCCCAAATCCTGAGGAAGTTCAGCTGTTTGCATTCCATGCCAGAAGGCTACACAAAATCCTACCAATCAAATGGAGTGATATCACCCACAGCCTTAATCTGTTCCATCCAATCAGTGACTTTCCCATCTAACCAATGCCCAATGATCTAAACACTGACCATTGATTTAACCAGCGACCATTGATTGAATGAATAGTCAGCATGTATTTCAAAAGGGAAAGTCTTGCTTGACCAACCTCATTGAATTATTTGAAGAGGTAACAGAGAGAGTAGACGATGGTAATGCAGTTGACGTAATTTATCTAGATTTTCAAAAGGGCTTCGATAAAGTACCCCATAATAGACTGATGAACAAGGTCACAGAATGTGGAGTCTGGGGACAAGTAGCAGAATGGATTGCTGGCTGGCTTCAAGACAGAGAGCAGAGAGTAGGAGTAAAGGGTAGCTATTCACAGTGGCAGAAGGTGGGTAGTGGTGTTCCACAAGGATCAGTGCTGGGACCATTGTTGTTCACAATTTACATTAACGATTTAGACTTAGGAATCAAAAACACAATTTCTAAATTTGCAGATGGCACCAAATTGGGGCGGGGATAGTCAATACTGAGGAGGACAGCAACAAATTACAGGAGGACATTAATAAACTTGCAGAATGGGCATATTATTGGCAAATGAAGTTCAACACAGATAAATGTGAGGTATTACATTTAGGTAGGAAGAATAGGGAGGTCACTTGTTACTTGGAGGGTGCGAGTCTAGGTGGGGTAGAGGAACAAAGGGATCTCAGAGTAAAATACACAAATCACTAAAAGTTGCGACGCAGGTTAGCAAGGCCATTAAAAAAGGGTTTATTTTTAGAGGTATAGAATTGAAAAGTAGAGAAGTTAGGCTAAACCTGTATCGAACCTTGGTTAGACCACACTTAGAGTACTGCGCACAGTTCTGGTCGCCATATTATAAAAAGGATATAGAGGCACTGGAGAGGGTGCAGAGAAGATTTACAAGGATGATACCAGAAATGCGAGGGTATACATATGACCATTGATCCAACCAGTAATCATTGATCTAACCAGTGATCATTAATCCAACCAGTGACCATTGATCTAACCAGTGACTATTGGGCAAACAGTGACCATTGATCTAACCAGTGACCATTGATCCAGCCAGTGACCATCGATCCAACCAGTGACCGTCTCATGCTTGACCTTTCTCATGTTCTGGAAATGTCGGGGTGTTCCGTGATTCGGTGCAGTTACTGGGAGATGCCGTTGTGTACTTGGAGGGTTAAGAATTGAATGCACTGCTGCTGTGTACTTTATAGAAACTTTGGAGAATAGCGGGTCATTGATGATGGGCCCAGACCGTGGGTAGGCAATGGCAGACACACAGAGGAAGCAAGGAGCAATCACTACTGGGATCCAAACAGCTGGTTCTTCAGAAAAGGTCAGAGATGAAAGTCCGGACTTCGAATAATGGTGCTGTTTCTTGTTGATCGAGACAATGCTTTATTCAGTGAAAAACTGAGAGTGGCACAGTGGAGATTTCTGTTTGTTCTGGGCCCCAGCCTATGACGCAGAAGCTCTGCATGCTGACTCAGCCCATGCTCATATGGACTTGCTCTCCATCTGATTGACGTGTGGATATTTACATGGCCCTGCCCCTTGCATGACCACCCCCACTCCCCCACTCCCCGGATTCCCCTCCCCTCTTGCTGACTTCATTGTTTCCCTCTGTGTGTCTCACTGTCTATGACTCTGTATCTCATTATTTGAGTGTTTCTATATCAGCCTGTGTCCATCTGTCAGTCTATGTCTGTCTCAGTCTGTATCTCACAGTCTGTTTCTCTGTCTAAGACTGTATCTCAGTCTGTGTGTCTCTGTCTCACGCCTTGGTAATCATGACTTGGCCATCATGCCTTGGTCATCATGCTTTGGTCATATGTCCTGGTCATCATGCCTTGGTCATCGTGCATTGGTGATCATGCCTTGGTGATCATGCCATGGTCATCACACCTCGATCATCGTGCCAGGATCATCATACTTTGGTCTTCATTACATTTTCATCAACCCATGGTCATCATGCCTTGGTCATTACGCCTTGGTCATCATGCCTTGGTCATTCACATAAGAACATAAGTACATAACAAATAGGAGCAGGAGTAGGCCATTCGGCCCTTCGAGCCTGCTCAACAATTCAATGAGATCATGGCTGACCTTCTGCCTCAACTCCATTCACCGGCCCTATCACCATATCCCTTGATGCCCTTACTAGTCAAAAATCTATCGACTTCTGTTTTGAATATACCCAATGACTGAGCCTCCACAGCCCTCTGGTGTAGAGAATTCCAAAGATTCACCACCCTCTGTGTGAAGAAATTTCTTCTCAGCTCAGCCCTGAATGGTCTACCCTTTATCCTGAGGCTGTGGCCCCTGGTTCTAGACTCCCCAGCCAAGGGAAACATTTTCCCAGCATCCACCCTATCCAGCCCTGTAATAATTTTGTATGCTTCAATGAGATCCCCTCTCATTCTTCTGAATTCAAGAGAATACAGGCCTAGTTTACTCAATCTCTTCTCATACGACAGTCCTGCCATCCCAGGAATCAATCTCGTGAACCTTCATTGCACTCCCTCTATGGCAAGTATATCCTTCCTTAGGTAAGGAGACCAAAATTGTACACAGTACTCCAGGTGTGGTCTCACCAAGGCCCTATATAATTGGAGTAAGACTTCTTTACTCCTGTACTCAAATCATCTTGTAATGAAGGCCAGCATACCATTTGCCTTCCTAATGGCTTGCTGCACCTGCACATTCACTTTCAGTGACTCATGTACAAGGACACACAGGTCCCTTTGAGCATCTGCATTCCCCAATCTTTCACCAATTAGGAAATACTCTGCCTTTCTGTTTTTTCTACCAAAGTGGATAACTTCACATTTATCCACATTATATTCCATCTGCCATGTTCTCGCCCACTCACTGAGCCTGTCGAGATCCCCTTGAAGCCTCTTCACATCCTCTTCACAACTGACACTGCCACCTAGCTTTGTATCATCAGCAAATTTGGAAATGTTACATTTAGTCCCCTCATCCAAATCATTGATATAGATTGTGAATAGCTGGGGCCCAAGCACCGATCCTTGCGGTACCCCACTAGTCACAGCCTGCCATCCTGAAAAAGACCCGTTTATCCCTACTCTTAGTTTTCTGTCTGTTAACCAATTCTCAATCCATGCTAGTATATTACCCCCAACTCCATGTGCCCTAATTTTGTTCACCAACCTCTTGTGTGGGACCTTATCGAAGGCCTCCTGAAAATCCAGATACACCACATCTACCGGTTCCCCTTTGTCTACTCCACTAGTTACATCCTCAAAGAACTCCAATAGGTTTGTCAAACAGGACTTCCCTTTCATAAATCCATGTTGACTCTGCCCAATCTTACTATTAGTTTCTAAGTGCCCAGTTATTGCATCCTTTATAATAGATTCCAGCACTTTCCCAACTACTGATGTGAGGCTAACAGGTCTGTAGTTCCCCATTTTCTCTCTCCCTCCTTTCTTAAATAGCGGGGTTACATTTGCTATCCTCCAATCTGCAGGAACCGTTCCAGAATCTATAGAATTTTGGAAGATGACAACCAATGCGTCCACTATCCCAATGGCCACCTCTTTCAAAACCCTAAGATGTAGGTCATCCGGTCCTTGGGATTTATCGACTTTTAATTCCATTAATTTTGCTAGTACTGTTTTTTTACTAATAATAATTTCTTTAAGTTCTTCATTCTCGCCACACCCTTGGTTTTCTCATATTTCTGGGAGGTTTTTTGTGTCTTCCTCCGTGAAGACAGAAACAAATTCACCTTGGTCAACATGCCTTGGTCAACATGCCTTTGTCATCACGCCTTGGTCATCACACCTTGGCCATCTCGCGTTGGTCACCATGCCTTGGTCATCGCGTCCTTGTCCTTATGCCGTGCTCATCATGCCTTGCTCATCATGCAATGATCATCATGCCATGGTCATCATGCCTTGTTCATTATGCTGTGGTCAACATGCTATAACTTCTTTCTTTCCACAGAGAGTGTGATATGGGAATTTCCAAGGAAGGATCCAATATTATTTAGTAGGCATTCCCATCGTACTGGTGTCATCGGGTTTGCTGACTCAGCTTCCTTTGGAAGAGGACCTTGCTCACTTACCAGAGTGAGGGATGTCTACATCTGTCTGCAGATATGGAGGGGCAGGATGCAGCCAGCAAGCCTTGTTTGTTCCAAACATAGGAGACTCCCCATTGGGAAACCAATTGGCCCCATTGATGGCTGGATAAAATCAATTACATCAATTGGCACAGAGGCTCTGGGAATGTAAATGCCTGCAGGAAAAACATAAATATATTTCGGAGTGTTGCAGCTTCTGTCCTGGGCCAGAGTGGCCCACACAGAGACATTGCTGCTGCCAGTTGTCTCAGAGTTCACCAAGTGGCTGCCATAAGCTAGACAGAAGATCGGCAGTATCACTGTGTACACTGGGGGAAAGAGTGACTGATCGGGAGACTCCCCAGACATGAGCAGTGTGTAAACGCCCCAGACCCACAGGAAACTGGCTGCATGTAGCTGAGTGAGATACCGGGTCTGGGGCATTTACACACTGCTCGCGCCGTACACATTTTCAGACCATGGGAGTCTGAGTCATTCACACACTTTGGAAGTCTGCGGCATTTACACAATTCGCGAACACTGGTAGTCTGGGGTGTTTACACACTACTCACACCTTGGGTGTCAGGGGCATTTACACACTGCTCAGACACTGGGGGGTAGAAATTAGGTCGCGCCCCATTTGGGGCGCAAATATCGTCTGGACGCAAATATTAGCGCCTGGCGCTAATTATCGGCACTGACAGGAAACTTCACTTTTACCGCCCCGGGAGGTGAGTGGAGCGCTAAAGCAGGCGCTGCACACCTCTCTTAAGGCGCAAAGGCCGAGCAGTGAGGCGCTAACTCGGAGCGCTGGCGAAGCTCATGTAATGTCAGTCAGCAATGGAACACACACACAATGGCACGGGCCAGTTCTTAAAGGGGATGGTTAATCTTGCTTTCCATCCACATCCTGTTCATTGCTGCCTTGAATCTCGGCCTGGAGAGACTTGCACATCAAATGTGCTGGAAAGCACAATGGAGAGTACCAGGCAAAGAGCTCAGAGTGCAGCTCCCACAGTCTCTGCTAAATCGATACAAGAAATGGCAAATCAAAATGAACCTGCAAAGTGCTGCTCAGTACCCAAAACTCCTTCACACAACGTTGAATCTCTCCAGAAGTCTCTCCCTCTCTCTCTCAGAATGCGTAGTTCAAAAATGCCACCAACAATAAAAGACAGGAAGAGGCCCCCTTTAAATAGCCCCCCCCCCCCAGCCCCACAGCGATTGATAGCGTTCCAGTCTTCTGGTCGTTGGAAGCGCCAGGCGGTAAGGCAGGGGGCGCCACTCAATTTCCGCTACGGGGCGCCACAAGGGCGTTGCACCATGGAATGACGTCACAATCTGCGCGCGCAGGTGGTCGCAGCGGTAAGTTTTAGCGCCGCCGCACAATCTCAAGTTAAGTTCTCGAGCGGCGCAAACATCGCTGCGCCCTGGCGTTAGCGGCTTTGCGCCCCATTAGCGCCCTCTTAAGGCGCTAACGGGAGGCGCAACCAAGTGAATTTTTACCCCTGGGGGTCTGTGATATTTACACACTGCTCATACCCTGAGGGGCTGGGATGTTTACACACTGCTTGGATCTTGAGGGTCTGAGGCATTTACACACTGCTTGGATCTTGAGGGTCTGAGGCATTTACACACTGCTTGGATCTTGAGGGTCTGAGGCATTTACACACTGCTTGGACTCTTTGGGTCTGGGACGTTTACACACTATTCATGAAACAAGTGAAAGGGCGAGTTGGCCCTCGGGATACAATAATGGGCAAGATGTGGAAGTGGTGCAAATCATTACATTTCATGTAGCATTATAAAAAAAAGGAAACTGAACAGCATATCATTTTGTCAAACACCCTTGTGCCTACCCTTGGTGAATTACAATTTCTTCAACTTACGCTTCCTACCACTTCTATGTGTGCATCCCCTGTGGCTTCAGCAGAGGTAGAGGCAGGCTGCTCAGATCCTTGCTCTGACTACTGAGATGTTTTTGGCCTAAGCCCTCTGGGTTTGGAGACCGTGAGGGCCCCGCCAAAGATTGCTCCACCTGCACCTGTGCAGGGGCAGTCTTGGCCACTGGGAGACAAGGCAGCATGCCAGGTACTGGCCGAGGGCAGGGGCAACGGGTGAGAAGTGGGAGCGCTTTGAGTGGAACTCCTACTTCCATGTCCCCTTTCGCCATTATCTCCCTCCTGGGCCAGCGCCACATCACTCCCACCACTCTGCTGCAGACCAGCTTGGTGAAGATCAGAGACACCTTGTAAGGCCACGGATAAGTTATCTGTCATCCTGTTTAAGGCGAAAGACAAGTTGGCATGCAAAGTCTGCATGGCCGTGGTCATGGACTGCATGGAATCATTTGAGAGCCGTGCTTGAAGCTCCATTGCGACAGACTGTCTCTCCATGGCCAACATTCTCGCAATTGCCTGCACCACCAATCCACTGGCGATGGTGTTGGACTCCTCCATCCAATCCACTGGCGATGGTGTTGGTCTCCTCCATCCTCTCCGCTGTGGTGAAGAGTGTGCGTGGCACATCTGTCAGTACCTGGCTAAGTTGCTGATGCGCCTCTAGCATTCTCCTTCTCAACAATGGTTCCCGGGGTATAGCCTCTGTGTCCAGATAAGCAGAGCTTGGAGAGGATTGCGCTCCCCCGACGCTGTCCCTGCCACCAGTGTCTGCTCGTGCTCACTTGTGAGGTGTGAATCACCAGGTGAACAACCAACTAACTCTCGAAGTGGACCCACCGAAGTGCGAGTATCTGCGTTGGTGCATAGCTGTACATCCTGTGATGGTGCACCCTTAGAAGGAATGAGATCCTCTGAGGAATCGTCCCCATGGATGACCAGCGACACTTGCTCTACGCGTGAAGGCCCTGGAAGACTAAAGAAAGGCTTATGATTTAGTTGTGGCAAAGTCACAATCTTGACAATCGCCATACTCAGTCTTCTCATAGTTCAGTCATTGATGAACAGAAGTCAACATATGTGTGTCAGAGATATTTGTAATTCTGTCACCAGCTATTTGTGAGCTCCCTGTCTCTCCATCTCCAACTGGGAGGGTTGCAGATGTGCCATTTATCTCCTCTGTGAGCTGTACTATTTGTGGTGGCCCACCTCTAGTCCCCTCCCTCTCCCTTGCATTTTGCGCTCTCTCCTACAAGGAACGAAAAAACAGACCTGTGAGTGAGTAAAGGTCACATATTCACCCGATGGATGCAGCGCATTTGGTGAGAGTGACTATGGGACACATGCATCACATTGCATAAGGATTCGGGTGTGTGTCAATGGTGGATGGATAAATGGGGAGGTGAGGAAGTGCATGGAAAGTGAAGGGTGGGTGCTGCTGAAGTTGAGTGGGTGTGAGGAGTGATGTGATGGAGAACACTTAGCAAGACAGAGTGAAAGGTGGGGGGTGGTGGTATAAAGCACAGGTTATAGTTGAATCAGCAAATGTACTCACTTTTCCTGACCTGGTTAGGTCATTAAAATACTTTCTACATTGCATTCATTCCCTGGGCACAACGGTCCTGCTGCTTACCTCCTCAGCTACCTTCCATCCATTGCTGGGGAAAAGTATGTCCCTCCTGCTCCTGACTGCGCCCAGCAGTAATTCCAGTGATGAATCTGGGTGCTGCCCTTGCTCTCGATCCACCATTCATCCTGAACATCTCCAATTTACATTTGTGGACTGTCCCTTTAAATACAGCTGAGATTGCGTCATGTGGGTGTGCATCACACCTGCTGCGCAGCTTAGTGAGGTGGACTGCATAGGATTCTCGAATAGTGAGTTGGACTGCGTATACAGTATGGGTTGCAGTCGCTCATCTGACAGTTGGAGCAACGCCATTATCATCTTCTTTACCCAGCAGCTAAGGTTTAACATGATGATCAATAACAGGATCCGTAAGACCACAATGCAAACGATGGGGTGAAAAGCAATATTTTAAACTCCAGTAGCTGATGGTGACCACCTCGTAACAACTCCCACCATGAGTGCTTAATGTTATGTTCTATTCTCGTTCAGAACAACTGTATCTAATCTAGGTCGTCTTTAGTTTCCAAGTGCAATTTTCAATCACTAGCTCTTAACTTACTCAATTCCTTCTTCACATGCTCATTATCCATTAATTTCTTGATATTAAATCCCATATCCATAATTGAATAGTTAAACACTCCCACAGTCTTATTCCAATGATACCACTGTGGAGCAGTTAACAAGGAGCCTTCACATATCAATACGGACCGCGCACCATTCACACAAAATAATACATGTGATATGGTTTGACAATCAAGCTCATAAATAGTTACATTATTACACTTAGTTCTAAAACATAACAGCCACGTCCAGCACAAAACAACATGGGACTCACTCGTTTCTGCACATGGATTACAGTTGCTCGAGTTACGTTCTCTCTAGTAGGCGGTGTGGGTGGAAAGCAGATCCATCCTAACTCATTATCCAGGCAGCTCCTTACATGATACTGCAGAAAACTGCCTCTTGTGGTATCAAAGTTCGTTCCCCAGCCATTTCAACCTGTAAAAACGTACCAGAAAACCCCTATTGTCAATTCCACATCAACGTACGGATATATTATTACCCGTGTACCATCCTGCGGGATTCTGTTGGCAACCATGATCAGTGCACAGTCCGGACAGTAGGACCCAAGAGCATGAGTTATCATTACTGGAGATCAGACCCCGAGCTCAATAGGGTAGGTGAGTGCCTATGGTCTGTTGTAGCAGCATTTTATAGAATCATAGAATGGTTAGAGCACAGGAGGCCATTTGGCCTGTCGAGCCCGTGCCGGCTCTCTGCAAGAGCATTTCAGCTAGTCCCACTCCCCCGCCCTTTCCTCGTAGCCCTGCAAATTTTTTTCCATCCGGTACTTATCCAATTCCCTTTTGAAAGCCGTGAGTGAGTTTGCCTCCACCATCCTCTCAGGCAGTGCATTCCAGATCCTAACCACTCGCTGCGTAAATAAGTTTTTCCTCATGTTGCCATTGATTCTTCTGCCAATCACCTTAAATCTGTGTCCTCTGGTTCTCGACCCTTCCGCCATTGGGAACAGTTTCTCTCTATCTACTCTGTCCAGACCCCTCATGATTTTGAACACTTCTATCAAATCTCCTCTCAATCTTCTCTGCTCCAAGGAGAACAACCCCAGCTTCTCCAGTCTATCCACGTAACTGAAGTCCCTCATCCCTGGAACCATTCTTGTAAATCTTTTCTGCACCCTCTCTAAGGCCTTCACATCCTTCCTAAAGTGCGGTGCCCAGAATTGGACACAATACTCCAGTTGAGGCCGAACCAGTGTTTTATAAAGGTTCATCAAAACTTCCTTGCTTTTGTACTCTACGCCTTTATTTATGAAGCCCAGGATCCCCAATGCTTTATTAACTGCTTTCTCAACTTGCCCTGCCATTTTGTAGCCATCCATGGTAGCTTGAACATCGAGACAGACCACAGCCCAAGATGCCTGCTTAGAAAGGTAAAAGAAGCTGGAGTAAATGATTTCTATCTTATCCCATAAAGCCTGTGATTCAGTGATTGCCATAATTGCAAGCTCATGAGCGATGCCTGATTCAGCCCTGAGTGCACCTTTAGTGGGGTGGCCCATTTCTTGTACATCTTTACCTATCTCAATTCTTCAACATCTACAACACCTCTTCCCCAACCTCCTCCCTCCCAACCCACCCCTTCCCCGACCTCCCCTCTCCCCAATCCACCCCTTCCCCGACCTCCCCATCCCAATCCACCCCTTCCCCGACCTCCCCTCTCCCCAACCCACCCCTTCCCCGACCTCCCCATCCCAATCCACCCCTTCCCCAACCTCCCCCTCCCAACCCACCCCTTCCCCGACCTCCCCTCCCAATCCAACCCTTCCCCAACCTCCCCTCCCAACCCACCCCTTCCCCGACCTCCCCCTCCCCAACCTCCCCCTCCCAATCCACCCCTTCCCCGACCTCCCCCTCCCAACCCACCCCTTCCCCAACCTCCCCATCCCAACCCACCCCTTCCCCGACCTCCCCTCCCAATCCAACCCTTCCCCAACCTCCCCTCCCAACCCACCCCTTCCCCGACCTCCCCCTCCCCAACCTCCCCCTCCCAATCCACCCCTTCCCCGACCTCCCCCTCCCAACCCACCCCTTCCCCAACCTCCCCTCCCAATCCAACCCTTCCCCCACCTCTCCTCTCCCCAATCCACCCCTTCCCCGACCTCCCCTCTCCCCAACCCACCCCTTCCCCGACCTCCCCTCTCCCCAACCTCCCCCTCCCAATCCACCCCTTCCCCGACCTCCCCTCTCCCCAACCTCCCCCTCCCAATCCACCCCTTCCCCGACCTCCCCTCTCCCCAACCTCCCCCTCCCAATCCACCCCTTCCCCGACCTCCCCTCTCCCCAACCTCCCCCTCCCAATCCACCCCTTCCCCGACCTCCCCTCTCCCCAACCTCCCCCTCCCAATCCACCCCTTCCCCAACCTCCCCCTCCCAATCCACCCCTTCCCCAACCTCCCCCTCCCAATCCACCCCTTCCCCGACCTCCCCTCTCCCCAACCTCCCCCTCCCAATCCACCCCTTCCCCGACCTCCCCTCTCCCCAACCTCCCCTCTCCCCAACCCACCCCTCTCCCCAACCTCCCCCTCCCAATCCACCCCTTCCCCGACCTCCCCTCTCCCCAACCTCCCCCTCCCAATCCACCCCTCTCCCCAACCTCCCCCTCCCAATCCACCCCTTCCCCAACCTCCCCCTCCCAATCCACCCCTTCCCCAACCTCCCCCTCCCAATCCACCCCTTCCCCGACCTCCCCCTCCCAATCCACCCCTTCCCCGACCTCCCCCTCCCAATCCACCCCTTCCCCAATCCACCCCTTCCCCAACCTCCCCCTCCCAATCCACCCCTTCCCCAATCCACCCCTTCCCTGACCTCCCCTCTCCCAATCCACCCCTTCCCCGACCTCCCCTCTCCCCAACCTCCCCCTCCCAATCCACCCCTTCCCCAACCCACCCCTTCCCTGACCTCCCCTCTCCCCAATCCACCCCTTCCCCAACCTCCCCCTCCCAATCCACCCCTTCCCTGACCTGTAACTTCCCCAACCTGAACCATCTCTGACCTATACCTTCTGACCTATAACCTCTGATCAGTACTCTCTGACCTGCACTCTTTGACATGTAAGTCCCTGACCATACCCTCTGTGACCTGCACTCTCTTACATGTATCCCCTGACCTAAATCCCACTCCTGCAAGGCACCAACATGTTTAATTGAAATTATGTGAAGGATAGTTTGAGGCAGTGGGTAGTTTGTAAATACATTTAGATCAAGGCTGCACCTGCAGAAGGACATGGAAGTGACTAATATACAGGAAGGAATTAGAATCTAAATATAAGGTTGGGATAGAATCAGATTGTAACGGTGGAGCAACAGTTGAGCGGGGAATCAGAGAGAGGAGGAAAAGAATTCCCAGCAACGTGATCAAAAATAGTAGGGGAAATGAAGAGCGTATGAAGAGTACAGTGAAGAGCATCTTCCTGGGACTGTAACCATACTGGAGCAATGGGAGCATGTGAGAGGGGTTTAAGATTTTAGGGACCACAGGGACCCAACAGATGGGGTGAACGCAGAGTGTGATGTATGGGATATTGATGTAAGAAACGGGATATTTCTGTAATGCATAAGATATTGGTGTGATGTATGGGGTATTGGTGTGATGTATGGGGTATTGGTGTGATGTAGGGGTATTGGTGTGATGTATAGGATATTGGTGTGATGTATGGGATATTGGTGTGATGTATGGGGTATTGGTGTGATGTAGGGGTATTGGTGTGATGTAGGGGTATTGGTGTGATGTATGGGATATTGGTGTGATGTATGGGATATTGGTGTGATGTATGGGATATTGGTGTGATGTATGGGATATTGGTGTGATGTATGGGATATTGGTGTGATGTATGGGATATTGGTGTGATGTATGGGATATTGGTGTGATGTATGGGGTATTGGTGTGATGTAGGGGTATTGGTGTGATGTAGGGGTATTGGTGTGATGTATGGGATATTGGTGTGATGTATGGGATATTGGTGTGATGTATGGGGTATTGGTGTGATGTAGGGGTATTGGTGTGATGTATGGGGTATTGGTGTGATGTATGGGGTATTGGTGTGATGTATGGGATATTGGTGTGATGTATGGGGTATTGGTGTGATGTATGGGATATTGGTGTGATGTAGGGGTATTGGTGTGATTTATGGGTATTGGTGTGATGTATGGGATATTGCTGTGATGTATGGGATATTGGTGTGATTTATGGGGTTTTGGTGTGATGTAGGGGGTATTGGTGTGATGTAGGGGGTATTGGTGTGATGTAGGGGGTATTGGTGTGATGTATGGGGTTTTGGTGTGATGTATGGAATATTGGTGTGGTGTATGGGATATTGGTGTGATTTATGGGGTTTTGGTGTGATGTAGGGGGTATTGGTGTGATGTAGGGGGTATTGGTGTGATGTAGGGGTATTGGTGTGATTTGGGGTATTGGTGTGATGTAGGGGGTATTGGTGTGATGTATGGGGTTTTGGTGTGATGTAGGGGGTATTGGTGTGATGTATGGGGTTTTGGTGTGATGTAGGGGTATTGGTGTGATGTAGGGGGTATTGGTGTGATGTATGGGGTTTTGGTGTGATGTAGGGGTATTGGTGTGATGTATGGGGTTTTGGTGTGATGTAGGGGTATTGGTGTGATGTATGGGGTTTTGGTGTGATGTAGGGGTATTGGTGTGATGTAGGGGTATTGGTGTGATGTATGGGGTTTTGGTGTGATGTATGGGGTATTGGTGTGATGTATGGGGTATTGGTGTGATTTATGGGTATTGGTGTGATGTATGGGGTATTGGTGTGATGTAGGGGGTATTGGTGTGATTTATGGGTATTGGTGTGATGTATGGGGTATTGGTGTGATGTATGGGATATTGGTGTGATATTTGGAATATTGGTGTGATGTATGGAATATTGGTGTGATATTTGGAATATTGGTGTGATGTATGGGATATTGGTGTGATATTTGGAATATTGGTGTGATGTATGGGATATTGGTGTGATGTATGGGATATTGGTGTGATGTATGGAATATTGGTGTGATATTTGGAATATTGGTGTGATGTATGGGATATTGGTGTGATGTATGGAATATTGGTGTGATGTATGGAATATTGGTGTGATGTGTGGGATATTGGTGTGATGTGTGGGATATTGGTGTGATGTATGGAATATTGGTGTGATGTATGGAATATTGGTGTGATGCGTGGGATATTGGTGTGATGTATGGAATATTGGTGTGATGTATGGAATATTGGTGTGATGTGTGGGATATTGGTGTGATGTATGGAATATTGGTGTGATGTATGGAATATTGGTGTGATGTATGGAATATTGGTGTGATGTATGGGATATTGGTGTGATGTATGGGATATTGGTGTGATGTGTGGGATATTGGTGTGATGTATGGAATATTGGTGTGATGTGTGGGATATTGGTGTGATGTATGGGATATTGGTGTGATGTATGGGATATTGGTGTGATATATGGAATATTGGTGTGATGTGTGGGATATTGGTGTGATGTATGGAATATTGGTGTGATGTGTGGGATATTGGTGTGATATATGGGATATTGGTGTGATGTAGGGGTATTGGTGTGATGTAGGGGTATTGGTGTGATGTAGGGGTATTGGTGTGATGTATGGAATATTGGTGTGATGTGTGGGATATTGGTGTGATGTATGGGATATTGGTGTGATGTATGGGATATTGGTGTGATGTATGGGATATTGGTGTGATATATGGGATATTGGTGTGATGTATGGGATATTGGTGTGATGTATGGGATATTGGTGTGATATATGGGATATTGGTTTGATGTATGGGATATTGGTGTGATGTATGGGGTATTGGTGTGATATATGGGATATTGGTGTGATATATGGAATATTGGTGTGATGTGTGGGATATTGGTGTGATATATGGGATATTGGTGTGATGTATGGGATATTGGTGTGATGTATGGAATATTGGTGTGATGTGTGGGATATTGGTGTGATGTATGGGATATTGGTGTGATGTATGGGATATTGGTGTGATATATGGGATATTGGTTTGATGTATGGGATATTGGTGTGATGTATGGGGTATTGGTGTGATATATGGGATATTGGTGTGATATATGGAATATTGGTGTGATGTGTGGGATATTGGTGTGATATATGGGATATTGGTGTGATGTATAGGATATTGATTTGATATAGAGAGCTGAAGCACAGAGCTGCGTGAGAGTTGGGTGAATCTGCTAAAAGGAGTGATGACAGGAATTTGGTGCGAGTGGGAATTAATGGTAAGTAGTGGGCAAGTAGTACAGAAAGAGTGCTATTATCAAACTGAAATATAACTTAGTTTTCTAACTTTAAATAACTGCAAGTCTGTGGTAATTAACTGTAAATGGGTCCCTGACTAGATGTTAATTATTGTGGCTGGAAGTTGACTGAACAGTTGTAGCTAGTGTGTTTCTGAAGGAATATGTTAGAGGGATATCTGCAAAAGCACAGAGCTGGTTGAGAGTTGGGTGAATCTGCTAAACCGAGTGACTTGCTTAACAGAGTCAAGATGGGCATTTGCTGAGAATGGGAATTTGGTGCAGAAGGGGAAGGAGATGCTAAGTAATTAAAACCAGAGGGTAACAGTAAATAAGTAATTATAGAGATTAATAATCAGAGTTATTAATTAGATCTAAGGGGATAAAATTAAAATTAACTAAGTAGAAGTTACCAATGTTAAAGGGATCTGAATCGCATTAAATAAAAATCTGGTGTACATAAAAAGTAAATAAATAAATAGGAGTTAAGGGGATACTAAAATAAACAAAATAAACAAAAAGCAAGACTAATTATTTACATATTACATCTTAAATTAAGCTAAATCTATCTACTAAATATAATCAGGATCTCAACTAACTCTATCATATCTAGAATTAAATTACTACAAACCAATACATAAAAACTAGGAATGGCAGCACTGGCAGTGTGTCGGGACTGTAGTACGTGGGCATTTGTGGACAGTGAGACTGTCCCGGATTCCCACATCTGCAGGAAATGTCTCTGCCTCAAGTCACTCTGGCCCAGAGTCATCGAGCTGGAGTGCAAGTTAGAGACATTCTGACACACAAGGGAGGGGAGGAATTTCTGAATAGTTTTCTCCAGAGTACAGTCACACCTCAGTGAAAAGCACAGGTGCAGGAAGGGGAGAGGGTGATTGTCAGTCTACAGGGTAAGGGGAACCAAGGGAATTAGAGGAGGAGGTCCCACAGACACTGATCCTCTCCAATGGGTATAATGTACTTGATACCTGAGAGGATAAGGAGAAAGACTGCGAGTGGGCGAGGGTGGGGGGGACAGCCACAATGCTTGCCTAGGCACCATGGAGCAGGAGGCTGTCCAAAGGGGAAGGAGCAGAATAGAAATGTAGTAATTAAGGGAGTACAAGAAATAAATTGAGTAAAGTAGAGGCTCAAATACAGCTTAGAGCATATGACATGGTGGCCATTACTGAGACATGGCTGCAAGCTGGTCATGATTGGGAATTAAATATTCCAGGTTATAAGGTCTTTAGAAAAGATAGGGAAACTGGGAGAGGAGGAGGGCTAGCCTTATTGATGAAAGATACGGTGCCCAGAAATTCCGTTCCCTACGGGTGTGTACGCGCTGTGTACTCACCCGTAGGGCCAACGGAAGTGCCGGTTTTAGGCATGCACTGCGCATGCGCTGGAAACCGGAACTTCCGTTCTGTGAAGAAAGGGCTTGACAGGTCAATCGGCAGCGCATACGACTAAAACATCCGTTTGTTTCACAGTTGCTTCAGTCCAGGTAAGTCGGAAACAGCTGCGCCTAGAAAAGCAGGCATACAGCCGGCAGCTCCAAGGCGCAAGGCCTGCTTTTACCAGGCTAAGAGTTGAAGAAAGTAAAAAAAAAAATTTCCACTGACATCATTTTAAAATACTTTAAAGAGAGGTAAGTTTATTTTTAGCCCCGTTAAAAACTTTAATTATTTTTTTCAAAAATTTAAATTTTTGTTTAAAATAGTTGATTTATGTAATTTATCGTCATTTTAAAAATGTGATTTTTAAAAAAAATGTATTTGAAGTTTTACTTATGTTTTGGGGCTGATCTCTATTCATAGATTTGACAGGTCTTCCTGTCAAATCTGTGAATGGAGATTCCCTGCTCTGATTGGCTCCCCATGGCCCACGTGATCCCAGGACGCTGCGAACGACCTGCGCCTCTGGGATACGCGTGCCCTGCACACCGGCAGTTTGAAGAGGCACAGCAATGGAATTCTGCGCCTCCCGGGAGCCCTCCGGTCCAGGTGGAGATTTTTCCAAATCGCAGCCCTCCGCCCGCGGGAGAGCTGTGAACGGACTTTCTGGGCCACTATTACTGTCATGTATTATCACATGGTTTGTCACATGGTTTATATGAGCATGCTCAGTTTGCTCTGGTCTAGTAAAGCAAGCACATGGACTAGCAACTCATTGTGTCTCTGTCCTTCATTTGTTCCACCCACATATATTACATTTTGGCGACGAGAATGGGATCCCAAAGCCATTTTTAGGGATCAGGGAAGGACACAGTGTTCAACCTTCGAGTGGAAAAGTTTAGGGTGAATTTGTGACACCTAAACTGAATTTTTGCGATGTTTTACTGTTAATGCTGATGCAGAATCGTCTGTGCTTCGCCTTCGTGTGTATGTATACACAGCAACAGCGGCGTTGATTCTCACAGGTACACAGGTAGCGTGCTGAGTCACTGTTCAACGCGATCAGGATAATCATGACTGCACCTACAGGATTCATCGGAAGCCTCAGCATGTATGATCGAGCTCACGAACCAGTTCTTACATTGAGCGGATGGAGATGTTTTTTAAGGCCAATAACATTATTGAGACTGAACGTGCTGATGAGAATGTTCAAGCTCAAATTAAAGTAATTCATGAACGGAAGAAAGCAATTTTTCTAACAGAGATTGGGCCAGATGTCTACGGAACGTTGACAAACCTACTCGCGCCAGGGAAAGTGAAGGATGCGTCAATGGAAGACATTGTTGAGAAACATGAGGACCATTTCGACGCAAAGCCGTTAGAAATAGCAGAGAGCTATAAGTTTGGTACCAGAAACCAAAAACAAAGTGAAACCATCAGTGAGTACATTGCAGCTCTTAAGAACCTGTCTTTGTAATGTAACTTCAGCACATTTTTGGATCATGCGTTGTGAGATAAGTTTGTGTGTGGACTGGTGGATGAGCGCACATAGTCCGCGTTACTGAACACTCCGAACCAAACGTTTGACATAGCATGCAAAATTACCCTATCTATGGAGATGGTGTCTAAGAATGCGAGGGAGCTCTGTCCAACTCAAGTGACTAGTGCAGCTGTGATCTACAGTCTCAAAGCCACCGCCGAAACTAAAGCTGTGAGTCCAAGTCAAAATCATGTCAGTGAGAGCAGTTCAGTCAATTGTTATTGTTGCAATGGAGCTCACTCACCACAGTCCTGCCAATATAGAAATGTAAAGTGTTTTCACTGCCAGAAGCCAGGCCATATTTCAACAGCTTGCAGAGCTAGATCTAAAGCAGGATGTAAGAACCATTCTAGTGGCAATGCAAAGCAGCGACAACAAAAGGGAGGAGTTCACAATATTGAAGCGAACACACCTGATGTTGAAGAACTAGGCATCTACAGTAACTATGCCACTAGCGCTAGCAGTCGTGAGAAAGACTTCCGTACAAAAGTTTGGATCAACGACCAATATATTGATATGTGTATTGACACGGCGGCAGACTGCTCTATCATGAGTAAGGACACATGTGAGAGTAAGTTTAATCAAATACCACTTACAAAGAGTACCGTAGAGTTCAAAACCTACTCCAGAGAAATCCTAGAGACATGTGGACAAATGGAATGTACAGTTCAACACAATGGCCAGTCAGTAAAGCTGCCTATTATTGTAGCGAGCTACAACAACAGGACAACTCTCATGGGAAAAGACTGGTTGAGAAAGTTAAAACTAGACTGGAAAAACATCTTCAGTGTAGATGCTTCAAAGAAGCAACTCGACACAATGCTGAAGAAGTACGAAAGCTTGTTCACAGACAGTTATGAGGGCATTACTGGGTATGACGCGCAATTCCGCATCAAGACCAATGCGAAGTCTGTCTATTGTAAGGCAAGGCCGGTCCCCTATGTGTTGAAAAGTCAGGTGGAGGAAGAGTTAACGAAGCTCAGAGAGAACAGAGTGCTCGTAAAAACTGACAAAAGTGAATGGGCTGCCCCGATTGTGGTAGTGCCCAAAGCAGACAAAACTGTACGCTTGTGCGGTGACTACAAAGTTACTATCAACCAAGCAGTTGATGATGAGCAGTACCCATTACCTACATCGCAAGGTTTGTATGCAGCATTCTCTGGGTCAAAGGTTTTCTCCAAGCTTGACCTGTCGCACGCTTACGCTCAGCTGAATGTTGACAAAGAGAGTCAACAGTATTTTCCCATCAACACACAAGGGACTGTACTCATAAACCTAGCTGCCATATGGTCATAGAGTCAGAGAGTCATAGAGTTATACAGCACAGAAAGAGGCCCTTCGGCCCATCGTGTCCGCACCGGCCATCAAGCCCTGTCTATTCTAATCCCATTTTCCAGCACTTGGTCCGTAGCCTTGTATGCTATGGCGTTTCAAGTGCTCATCTAAATGCTTCTTGAATGTTGTGAGGGTTCCTTCCTCTACCACCCTCTCAGGCAGTGAGTTCCAGATTCCAACCACCCTCTGGGTGAAAAAGTTTTTCCTCAAATCCCCTCTAAACCTCCTGCCCCTTACCTTGAAACTATGCCCCCTGGTTATTGACCCCTCTACTAAGGGGAAAAGTTCCTTTCTATGGACCCTATCTATGCCCCTCATAATTTTGTACACCTCAATCAGGTCCCCTCTCAGCCTTCTCTGCTCGAAGGAAAACAACCCCAGCCTGTCCAGTCTCTCTTCATAGCTGAAGCGCTGCAGCCCAGGTAACATCCTGGTGAATCTCCTCTGCACCCTCTCCAATGCAATCACATCCTTCCTATAGTGTGGCGACCAGAACTGCACACAGTATTCCAGCTGTGGCCTAACTAGCGTTTTGTACAGCTCCATCATATGCTCTTATATTCTATGCCTCGGCTAATGAAGGCAAGTATCCCATATGCCTTTTTAACCACCTTATCTACCTGTCCTGCTGCCTTCAGGGATTTATGTACATGCACACCAAGGTCCCTCTGATCCTCTGTCCTTCCTAGGGTCCTACCATTTATTGTGTATTCCCTTGCCTTGTTAGTCCTCCCAAAATGCATCACCTCACACTTTTCAGGGTTAAATTCCATTTGCCACTGTTCTGCCCATCTGACCAACCCGTCTATATCGTCCTGTAGCCTAAGGCTTCCCTCCTCGCTATTTACCACCCCACCAATTTTCGTGTCATCTGCGAACTTACTGATCATACCTCCTACATTCATATCTAAATCAATAATGTACACTACAAACAGCAAAGGACCCAGCACCGATCCCTGCAGTATACCACTGGACACAGGCTTCCAGTCACAAAAACAACCTTCGACCATCACCCTCTGCCTCCTGCCACTAAGCCAATTTTGGATCCAATGTGCCAAGTTGCCCTGGATCCCATGGGCTCTTACCTTCTTGACCAATCTCCCATGCGGGACTTTGTCAAAAGCCTTACTGAAGTCCATGTAGACCACATCAACTGCACTACCCTCATCCACACACCTAGTCACCCGCTCGAAAAATTCAATCAAATTGGTCAGACATGATCTCCCCCTGACAAAGCCATGCTGACTATCCTTGATTAATCCTTGCCACTCCAAGTGGAGACTAATTCTGTCCCTCAGAATTTTTTCCAATAATTTCCCTACCACTAATGTTAGGCTCACTGGCCTGTAATTCCCTGGTTTATCCCTACTACCCTTCTGGAATAATGGTACTACGTTAGCTGTCCTCCAGTCCCCTGGTTGTGATTTCAAATAAAACTGTTGGACTATAACCTGGTGTTGTGCGACCTCTCAATTTTGTCCACCCCAGTCCAACACCGGCATCTCCGCATCATGACCTCCCCTGTGGCCAGAGAGGTTCTGAAATTTTTTGTCAGAGCCCCTGCAATCTCCTCTCTTGCCTCACACAGCAGCCTGGGATACATCTCATCTGAGCCTGGGGATTTATCCACTTTTAAGCCCGCTAAAACCGCTAGTGCCTCCTCCCTCTCAATACAAATTTGTTCAAGTATATCACAATCCCCCTGCCTGATTTCTATGCCTACATCGTCCTTCTCCATAGTGAACACAGATGCAAAATATTCATTTAAAACCTCAACTACATCTTCTGGCTCTACACACAGTTTGCCACTTTGGTCCCTAATGGGCCCTACTCTTTCCCTGGTTATCCTCTTGCCCTTAATATACTTATAAAACACCTTGGGATTTTCCTTTATTTTGCCCGCCAGTGTTATTTCATGCCCCCTCTTCGCTCTCCTAATTTCTTTTTTAAGTACCCCCCTGCATTTTCTATACTCCTCTAGGGCTTCCACTGTTTTTAGTACTTTGTATCTGCCAAAAGCCTCCCCTTTTTTTCCTAATCCATTCTCGTATATCCCTTGACATCCAGGGTTCCCTGGGCTTGTTGGTCCCACCCTTGACCTTTACGGGAACATGTTGCCGTTGTACTCTCTCTATTTCCTTTCTGAAAGACTCCCACTGCTCTGATGTGGATTTTCCTACAAGTAGCTGATCCCAGTCCACTTTGGCCAGATCCTGCCTTATCATATTAAAATCGGCCTTCCCCCAATTTAGAACCTTTATTTCCGGTCCATCTTTGTCCTTTTCCATGACTACCTTAAATCTCACCGAATTATGGTCACTGTCACCAAAATGCTCTCCTACTAACACTTCTACCACTTGCCCGGCTACATTCCCCAGAATTAGGTCCAGTACCCCCCCCTCTCTTGTAGGACTTTCTACATGCTGGCTCAAAAAGCTCTCCTGGATGCACTTTAAGAATTCTGCACCCTCTAAGCCTTTCACACTCTGACTATCCCAGTTAATATTGGGGAAGTTGAAATCCCTTACTATTATTATCCTATTATTTCTACACTTCTCTGAGATTTGCCTACATATCTGTTCCTCTATCTCCCCCTGACTGTTTGGGGGCCTATAGTACACTCCCAGCAAAGTGCTTGCCCCCTTTTTGTTTTTAAGTTCTACCCATATGGCCTCATTAGAGGAACCTGCTAAGATATCATCCCTCCTTACAGCAGTAATTGACTCCTTGAATAATATTGCGACACCCCCTCCTCTTTTACACCCACCTCTGTCTTGCCTGAAGATTCTATACCCCGGAATATTGAGCTGCCAGTCCTGCCCCTCCCTCAACCATGTCTCTGTGATAGCAACAATATTATACTCACATGTGTTCATCAACACCTTCAATTCATCTGCCTTACTCGCAAGACTCCTTGCATTAAAATAAATGCCATCCAGCCTTGCCATACTCCCTTGTGCCGTTACATATTTGCTCTGCCTTCCAGGCTGACTTGTTTTTTCCTCTATATTTAGCTGTGCATCACCCCCTACTATAGCTCCACTCCGTATCCCATTCCCCTGCCAAGTTAGTTTAAACCTCCCCTAACAGTACTAGCAAACCTCCCCACAAGGATGTTGGTCCCGTTCTGGTTCAGGTGCAACCCATCCGACTTGTACAGGTCCCACCTTCCCCAGAAGCAGACCCAGTGATCCAGGAAACTAAAGCCCTCCCTCCTGCACCAACTCTTTAGCCACGCATTCATCTGTTCTATCCTCCTATTCCTATACTCACTAGCACGTGGCACTGGGAGTAATCCAGAGATTTTGCAAGGAGTTCCAAATTGCTTATGCAATCAAGATGATGTGCTGATCGCAACAAGCAGCGAGGAAGAAAATCTAGAAGTGTTAGATTTAGTGCTTCAAAGGTTGAATTCCCACAATATCAAATTGAAAAGGAGCAAATGTGCTTTTGTGCAGCCCGAGGTTGTGTACCTTGGTCTGAAAGTTGATGCAAATGGCTTGCAACCAGTGAAGGAAAAGGTTGATGTTGTCATCAATGCTCCAAAGCCACAGAACGTGTCTGAGTTAATGGGCTAGAAACTCACCCGTAAGGCCACCTGAAGTGCTGGTTTCCTGCATGCACTGCGCATGCGCGGGAAACCGGAACTTCCGTTCCCCTGAAGGGAGGGGTTCAGAAGTCGAACGCAGTGCGCGGGAGAGGCTGCGCGCACGCAGCGAGCTTCGGGGTTTTTTTCAGGTTTCTCCGGGAGGGTAAGTATGGAGAAGCTGCACTTTTAAAAAGGAGGCGCAAGGCGTGTTTTTAACAAGGTAAGTGGTAAATTAATTACAATTTAAACATTTTTTCAACAGGTTTATCTTTTTTAGATACTTTAAAGAAAGGTAAGTTTATTTTTAGCACCGTTAAAAAGTATAATTAATTTTTTCAAAAATTTACATTTTTGTTTAATGTAGTTAATTTATTTAACTTATAGTTATTTTAAAAATGTGATGTTTTTTTTTCAATTTATTTGAAGTTTAAGTGTGGTTTTGGGGCCGATCTCTATTCATAGATTTGACAGGTCTTCCTGTCAAATCTATGAATGAAAATGCCCTGCCAGGATTGGCTCTCCATGGGCCACGTGATCTCAGGGGACGCTTCGAACTAACTGCGCCCCTGGGATACGCAAGCACTGCCCGCCGGCAGCTGGAGGAGGCCCAGGACCCGAAGTCCTCGTGGGCCCAAAGCACAACTGCAGGCGCAGTAGGCAAGTACGCGTGCGATGCTTGCACCCGCAGGAAGCCGGAAAGCCGAATTTCTGGCCCAAGATCTTTCCTTGGAATGGTCCAGTACTACGCACATTTCTTACCTGAGTTAGCGACCATGTTAGCTCCATTGCATGAGCTCCTCAAGAAGGTTGTCCAATGGAAGTGGATGAAAGCGCAACAGGAAGCTTATGATGCTTGGAAGAGAAGTCTCTCTAGCGATGCTCTATTTGTGCACTATGACACAGAGCGTGAGCTTAAGTTAGCATGTGATGCTTCTAGCTACGGTGTGGGAGCTATCATAAGCCACATAATGGATGACGGCCAAGAGAAACCAATTGCGTTCGCATCGCGAACCCTCACAAAGAGTGAAAGAAACTGCGCACAAATAGAAAAGGAAGCACTCGCCTTAGTGTTTAGAAACAAGAAATTCCTACAGTTCCTGATCGGCAGAAAGTTTACCCTGATAACCGATCACAAACTGCTCCTAGCAATATTGGGGCCCAAATCTGCCATCCCTGCAAAGGCCGCATCAAGAATGCAACGTTGGGCAGTGCTGTCACAATATGACTACACGATTGAATATCGCACTTCAAAGCAAAACGCAATCGCAGATGCCTTGTCCAGGTTGCCACATGAGGCCTCATGTATTGGGACTAAAGGTGCTATTTTCACGCTAGGTGCCGTTGACAAAGACTTTCCCGTAAATGCAACTGAGATTGCAGATGAGATTCAAAAGGACTCAGTACCGAATAGAGTGTATGAAAGCACCTTGACTGGATTGGACAGTGATCATGAAAACATTCATGAGTTTGACTCAGTTCAGACTTTAGTAACTGAAGTACCAGGTTCAAACAAGTCTGAGATAGAAACAGGATCATCTTTGAGTTCAGAACCAAAATAAAACAGCCCGAAAATTGGTTCAACACCAAAACCTTCTGTAAGGAGATCAAGAAGGCTCCGTAAACCTGTTATTAAACTGGATTTGCAGTTCATTTAAAAGAAAAAAGCCAGGAGTTTTGTTATGTGGTACATCTAATGCTGGGAAAGGTGGGACCATAGTTTTGATGTATTTGAGAGGGGAATACATACATTTTTTGAAGGGGAAAGCAGTGTAATGTATTATAACATGGTTTGTCACATGGTTTAGTATGAGCATGCTCAGTTCACTCTGGCCAAGTAAAGCAAGCACATGAACTAGCAACTCATTGGGGAGAAATTCGGTACCTTAGTGCCTCCAGTTAGCGCCTGGCAGGGGAGTTAACGGGACACTGATGCAGTAGCACCACCGCGTGGCGAATCCAGCACCGCACGCCAAATTCGCCCCCCACCCCCCCCCCCACCGTAGCGCCGCCGCTACGAGTTACCACCGGGAACCTCAGCGCCAGGCAGATCGTGACGTCAGTGAGCGTACAATGCTCACTGGGCGCCCGATCTGGCAAATTGAGTATCGCCCGCTGCCTTAGCGCCTCGCCCCGACAGCGACAGGGAGAGGAGGCGTCAAGTAGGCGGACGCCGGTTCATGGGGCGCTACTTAAAGCGATCATGAGTAATGAGCCACAGCTGTCAGGTTCGTGCAGTTTCACTGCTTCCTTGTCAGTCTGAGATAGTTCAAGAGTTGAATTCAGTCATTCAAAGGTTGTTTAGTCTCCAGAGTGTTGCGGCTTCTAAATGTTAGTTACTATTATTCTCACAACATATCATAGTCATAGAGTCATAGAGTTATACAGCACAGAAAGAGGCCCTTCGGCCCATCGTGTCCGCGCCGGCCATCAAGCCCTGTCTATTCTAAATCCATTTTCCAGCACTTGGTCCGTAGCCTTGTATGCTATGGCGTTTCAAGTGCTCATCTAAATGCTTCTTGAATGTTGTGAGGGTTCCTGCCTCTACCACCCTTTCAGGCAGTGAGTTCCAGATTCCAACCACCCTCTGGGTGAAAAAGTTTTTCCTCAAATCCCCTCTAAACCTCCTGCCTCTTACCTTGAAACTATGCCCCCTGGTTATTGACCCCTCTACTAAGGGGAAAAGTTCCTCTCTATCTACCCTATCTATGCCCCTCATAATTTTGTACACCTCAATCAGGTCCCCCCTCAGCCTTCTCTGTTCTAAGGAAAACAACCCCAGCCTGTCCAGTCTCTCTTCATAGCTGAAGCGCTCCAGCCCAGGTAACATCCTGGTGAATCTCCTCTGCACTCTCTCCAATGCAATCACATCCTTCCTATAGTGTGGCGACCAGAACTGCACACAGTATTTCAGCTGTGGCCTAACTAACGTTTTGTACAGCTCCATCATAACCTCCCTGCTCTTATATTCTATTCCTCGGCTAATGAAGGTAAGTATCCCATATGCCTTTTTAACCACCTTATCTACCTGTCCTGCTGCCTTCGGGGATCTATGTACATGCACACCAAGGTCCCTCTGATCCTCTGTCCTTCCTAGGGTCCTACCATTCATTGTGTATTCCCTGGCCTTGTTAGTCCTCCCAAAATGCATCACCTCACACTTTTCAGGGTTAAATTCCATTTGCCACTGTTCTGCCCATCTGACCAACCCGTCTATATGCTACACTTGGTTACATTAATGGGGGCTTCACTGGCAGTCGACCTCGCCCTCCAGGATTTACGGTGGAGGGAGTGGAGGCAGCGAGAAAGATTGGAACATGTGGCCAGAGGGAGGAGAAGGGCCATCAGTGCTCTCAATAGGAGGCCTTACCCTCCGAGGGTCTTCCGACATCAATTCTCCTACCTCCAATTAAGCGAGGAGCGGTGTCTTAGAAGGCTCTGATTCAGCAAGGAGGTGGTCACAGAACTCTGCCACCTCCTGCAACCAGACCTCGAGCCTCAATTCACCTTCGCCCTCAATTTCTTCGCCAGCGGATCGTTCCAGTTTGCAATAGGAGATGTCGGTAACATCTCGCAGTTCGACGTCCATCGCTGCATCCGGGAGGTCACAGAGGCTCTCTACAGTAGGAGAAGGGACTACATTTCCTTCCCCATCACCAGAGAGAAGCAGGACGAGCGTGAATGTGGCTTTGCCAGGATAGCGGGCTTCCCCATGGTGCAGGGCGCCATTGACTGCACCCACGTGGCTTTGCGGGCACCGCAAAACAATCCTGAGATCTTCCATAACCACAAAGGCGACCACTCACTTAATGTCCAGTTGGTGTGCAACTACAACAACAACAACAACTTGTATTTATATAGCATCTTTAATGTCGTAAAATGTCCCAAGGCGCTGCACAGGAGTATTATAAGACAAGAAATTTGACACCGAGCCACATAGGGCAGGTGACCAAAAGCTTGGTCAAAGAGGTAGGTTTTAAGGAGCGTCTTAAAGGAGGAAAGAGGGATAGCGAGGCGGAGAGGTTTAGGCAGGGATTTCCAGAGCTTACGGCCTAGGCAACAGAAGGCACGGCCACCGATGGTTGAGCGATTATAATCAGGGATCCTCAAGAGGGCAGAATTAGAGGAGCGCAGATATCTCGGGGGGGCTTGTGGGGCTGGAGGAGGTTACAGAGATAGGGAGGGGCGAGGCCATGGAGGGATTTGAAAACAAGGATGAGAATTTTGAAATCGAGGCGCTGCTTAACCGGGAGCCAATGTAGGTCAGCGAGCACAGGGGAGATGGGCGAACAGGACTTGGTGCGAGTTAGGACATGGGCAGCCGAGTTTTGGATGACCTCAAGTTCATGTAGGGTGGAATGTGGGAGGCCAGCCAGGAGTGCGTTGGAATAGAGTCTAGAGCTAACAAAGGCATGGATGAGGGTTTCAGCAGCGGATGAGCTGAGGCAAGGGCGGAGACGGGCGATGTTACAGAGGTGGAAACTACAGACAGCGAATCCGCACCATCAATGCCCACTATCCTGGCAGCAGCCACGATGCCTTCATCCTGTGCCAGATCGGTGTTCCAGCACTCTTCCAGCCACCACATCAAGCTCGCGGCAGGCTGGTCGGAGATAAGGGCTATCCGCTCTCCACCTGGCTCATGACTCCCCTCCACAACCCCAACACTCCTGCCCAGCCCTCATATAATGAGAGCCAGGCCGCCACCAGGAACATCATTGAGCAGACCAACAAGGTGCTCAAGCAACGGTTCTGTTGCCTTGACCACTCTGGAGGAGCCCATTTCGTCGTGGTGTGCTGCATGCGCCACAATCTAGCCATCTTGAGGGCCCAGCCCTTGCCAGCAGGGATTGCGGGACCACCTCAGGAGGAGGAAGAGGGAGAGGAGGAGGAGGAGAAGGACAAGGAAGAAGACGGAGAGGGGGAGGAGGAGGACAAGGAGGAAGACGAGGAGGAGGAGAAGGAGGAGGAGGAACAGGAGTGAGGGAGGAGGCAGCCACTTAATCGGCCTTCCATGACGGCTTCATCAGACGGTTCCAGTAAATTCAACCCCAGATCCCCGTTGCTCATCACCCAATCATTCCATCCCTGCCGCAGGCCATATCACAGCGCACAGCTGAAATGAGCGACAGTACAAGATTATCCGAAGTGAACTAATAAATTCATCAATAATCAGTGAACACATCTTTACGACAACAATATTTACTATTCACCCTTGTGCAATCGCTTAGTGCCTCTCGTTACTGCGCCTTTGCCTACTCTAGTGCGCCAACAAAGTGTTGGCCCAGTGGCTGCAGCACGGCTGGTGGAAGGCTGCTGAGTGTCCGTGCGGGAGACTTCAGATGGCCTTGTAGGACGCCCTCGACCAGCTCTGGGCCTGGAAGGCCCGGCTGTAGACTGCACCACCTCAGCATGGGCAGCAGCAGTCTGGCCTGGCTGGATGACAGGCAGCGACAAGGGCAATGGCAGAGTGGCAGCGGTGGGAGCAGGAATTCTGTCATCCTGAGAGAGGACAGTAGGTTCCTGCTCCACTGACCCACTGCCACTCCCCCGGGGCAGCACCTCAGCATCCCTAGCAACCTGTTGCAGCACAGATTGCTGGCCTGCTGCGACACCGTGAAAGCCCCGGTCGACGGTGGTAGACCCAGCCACGATGGCAGCAGTCAGAGCTTGCGTGGCATCAAGCTGAGACTGCATGAGAGCAGTCTGAGGTTGAATGGCAGCAACCATAGACTCTATTACAGCACTAAGACGTTGCGTCGCTTCCGCCTGTGCTGCAATGGAAGCTGCCAGATTACCCATCACACACGGCATCTGGTCTGGGCCGCCACGGTCTCTCTGGGAATCCACCATCCTTTCCAGACTGGAAATTATGGGCTCCATGCTCAGAGCTTTGTGCAATGTTGGAGGCGCACTCCTCCACGCTCTTTACCATTGCCGACAGGCTCTCAGGCACCCTTGCCATTGCACCTATGATTTCTATGTGCATGCCCATCACCCTTCTTCTAAAGGCCTCCCCATCGAGGTCCTCATCTGAGTCCTGTGCAGCAGTACTCGCGTGCGAACTCGCCCTCTGGGGAGCTGGTTCCCGAGCTACCCTTTCCCCCTAGCCTTGCTGCAGCCCACTCGTTCCCGGTGCATCACCCTGTGCAGATCCTGCTACTATACCAGCCTCTAAAGAACGCGTAGTGCCAGTATCTGAGCTGGTGCCTGCGGGTGAGACATGCAGTGATGCGGTGTGTTCTTCCTCCTCCTCTTCTCCCGCCTCGCTCTCAATGGTGCCCTCAGGGACAGGCTGCTCAGGTGCTTGCTCATTATCTGAAAGCATAAAGGCACAAGAGATGGGTTAAGGTGAAGAGAGGGGTGCAGGAAGAGAGAAATGCATGCATACAGCATGATTAGCTGGAAAGTGCGAAAGGCTTGTGGGGTGAGGGAGATGTAAGAGGAAGGAGTAGGGATGAACATACCGTTGTTGTCCCCAAGGGGGTCAACGTCACTGGTGGCCACAGCGCCCACCACCTGGCATCCAATGATTTGCAGCACTCGATTCTCCAGCGCAGACAGTGGTTGGGTGTCAGCTTGTCCCCCGCCTGTGCGCTCCTGCTCCCTCCTGTTGTGAGCCACCTTGGCCTGCAAGAGAAAGGAAAGTGTGTGAGTGAGTGTGGAGCAATGTGTTTGGGAGATGTGCCTGCCATAGTTGAATAGTTGTCATTGTGTGCAAGGTGTGAGATGTGGGTGTGAGTGTTGGTAGGTGGAGATTGTTGGTGGGTGAGTGCTGGGGGTGTGGTGCTTTGGGCAGTGTGCGCAGGCTGTGGTTCAGATGGTGGTATGTAGCATTTGTTGAGGCATTGACTCACCCTGACCACTCGAGTGAGGTTGTTGAATTTCTTCCTGCACTGTGTGTGGGTCCTGGGGACCACAGTGCTGCCCGAGACCTGATGGGCATCCCCCCTCCACATGGCGCGGAAGACTTGCGGCGAGGGCCTCCAGCCACTTGTCGGGTAGAGCACCGCCCTCCATCTCTCCACAGCAGACACCAACTCATCCAATGCTTGGTCTGAAAATCTGCGGGCTCTCTCCCTGGGGCGTGGATCTGCCATGAGTACAGCTGGTTGAGTCGTCCGGCTCCTTGGACTTGGCCTGCTCCTGCTTGCTGACACAGGTTCACAGCTAGTAATGATGAGAATGAGGTTCTGCAGCATCAATGAACCACCCCTTT
Source organism: Squalus acanthias (assembly GCA_030390025.1). Taxonomy (NCBI): domain Eukaryota; kingdom Metazoa; phylum Chordata; class Chondrichthyes; order Squaliformes; family Squalidae; genus Squalus; species Squalus acanthias. The sequence continues at coordinate 24,430,764 of CM059450.1, read as the reverse complement.
AAGAACTGGAAACAGCCTGTGGCAATGATGACTAGTGATTAGACTGCACCTGATATTGGTCAGTGCTTTGAGTGTAACACCATTGAGCTAGGCCGTTAGCGCTTGATTTAGCGCTCCCATCCTTTCTTTGAGCGATGACACTGAATTTTGTGTGCAGTATCATTAGCGCCTGGCGCTAAATCTCAAACTTTTCCAAAGTTACCACTCATTCCTGGGTGATAATGAATTTCTCCCCCATTGTGTCTCTGCCCTTAACCTTCTCTGCTCTAAGAAGAACAATCCTGTTTCTCCAGTCTCTCCACATAACTGAAGTCCATCATCCCTGGTACCATTCTAGTAAATCTCCTCTGCACCCTCTCCAAGATCTTGACATCCTTCCTAAAGCGTGGTGCCCAGAATTGGACACAATACCCTGGCTAAGGTCTAACCAGTGATGTATAAAGGTTTAGTTTAACTTCCTTGCTTTTATAATCTATGCCTCTATTTATAAAGTCAATAATTCAATATGCTTTTTTAACAACTTTATCAACTTGTCCGGCCACCTACAAAGATTTGTGTATATCTTTGAGTAAAGATTCCATTATCTTTCCTCCCACTGACATTAAGCTAACCGATTTAAAGTTCCCTGGACTTGTTCTATCTCCCTTTTTAAATATAGTAATAACATTAGCTGCCTGCCACTTCTCTGGCACTATTCCCTTTTCTAATGATTCTTTTATCAATAGATAATTGTGCCTCTGCTATCACCTCCCTAACTTCTTTTAATATGCACGATGCATTCCATCCGGACCAGGGGTTTTATCCTCTCGAAGTTGGACTTGTTTATCAATTATCTCCCCCCTTTCTATCTTAAATATCTTTATATCTTTTTTGATCTCTTCTAATGTCATGTCCGCCTAGTTAAATACTGAGGCAAAGTATTTCTGCCATTTTGCTGCCATTCCCTGTGAGTTTATCTTAGTGGTCCTATCCCTAGTGGCCCTATCCCTTAGTGGCCCTATCCCTGGTGGCCCTATCCCTTAGTGGTCCTATCCCTAGTGGCCCTATCCCTTAGTGGCCCTATCCCTGGTGGCCCTATCCCTTAGTGGTCCTATCCCTAGTGGCCCTATCCCTTAGTGGCCCTATCCCTAGTGGCCCTATCCCTTAGTGGTCCTATCCCTAGTGGCCCTATCCCTTAGTGGCCCTATCCCTGGTGGCCCTATCCCTTAGTGGCCCTATCCCTGGTGGCCCTATCCCTTAGTGGTCCTATCCCTAGTGGCCCTATCCCTTAGTGGCCCTATCCCTGGTGGCCCTATCCCTAGTGGCCCGATCCCCAGTGGCCCTATCCCCAGTGGTCCTATCCCTAGTGGTCCTATCCCTAGTGGTCCTATCCCTAGTGGCCCTATCCTTAGTGGCCCTATCCCTAGTGGTCCTATCCCTAGTGGCCCTATCCCTAGTGGCCCTATCCCTAGTGGCCCTATCCCTAGTGGTCCTATCCCTAGTGGCCCTATCCCTGGTGGTCCTATCCCCGGTGGCCCTATCCCTAGTGGCCCTATCCCCAGTGGTCCTATCCCTAGTGGCCCTATCCCCAGTGGTCCTATCCCCAGTGGCCCTATCCCCAGTGGCCCTATCCCTAGTGGCCCTATCCCCAGTGGCCCTATCCCTAGTGGCCCTATCCCCAGTGGTCCTATCCCCAGTGGCCCTATCCCCAGTGGTCCTATCCCCAGTGGCCCTATCCCCAGTGGCCCTATCCCCGGTGGTCCTATCCCTGGTGGCCCTATCCCTAGTGGTCCTATCCCTAGTGGCCCTATCCCTAGTGGCCCTATCCCTAGTGGTCCTATCCCCAGTGGTCCTATCCCTAGTTGCCCTATCCCCAGTGGTCCTATCCCCAGTGGTCCTATCCCTAGTGGCCCTATCCCTAGTGGTCCTATCCCTAGTGGCCCTATCCCTGGTGGTCCTATCCCCAGTGGCCCTATCCCTAGTGGCCCCATCCCCAGTGGCCCTATCCCTAGTGGTCCTATCCCTAGTGGCCCTATCCCTAGTGGCCCTATCCCCAGTGGTCCTATCCCTAGTGGCCCTATCCCCAGTGGTCCTATCCCTAGTGGCCCCATCCCCAGTGGCCCTATCCCTAGTGGCCCCATCCCCAGTGGCCCTATCCCCAGTGGTCCTATCCCTAGTGGCCCTATCCCCAGTGGTCCTATCCCTAGTGGCCCTATCCCCAGTGGTCCTATCCCCAGTGGCCCTATCCCCAGTGGTCCTATCCCCAGTGGTCCTATCCCTAGTGGCCCTATCCCTAGTGGTCCTATCCCTGGTGGTCCTATCCCTAGTGGTCCTATCCCTAGTGGTCCTATCCCTAGTGGCCCCATCCCCAGTGGCCCTATCCCTAGTGGCCCTATCCCTAGTGGTCCTATCCCTAGTGGCCCTATCCCCAGTGGTCCTATCCCCAGTGGTCCTATCCCTAGTGGCCCTATCCCTAGTGGTCCTATCCCTAGTGGCCCTATCCCTAGTGGCCCTATCCCCAGTGGTCCTATCCCCAGTGGTCCTATCCCTAGTGGCCCTATCCCTAGTGGTCCTATCCCTAGTGGCCCTATCCCTGGTGGTCCTATCCCTAGTGGCCCTATCCCTAGTGGCCCTATCCCCAGTGGTCCTATCCCTAGTGGCCCCATCCCCAGTGGCCCTATCCCCAGTGGTCCTATCCCTAGTGGTCCTATCCCTAGTGGCCCTATCCCCAGTGGTCCTATCCCTAGTGGCCCCATCCCCAGTGGCCCTATCCCCAGTGGTCCTATCCCTAGTGGCCCTATCCCTAGTGGTCCTATCCCTAGTGGCCCTATCCCTATCCTGATTTTCCTCTTGTTATTCATGTGTCTGTAGGATACTTTACTTTTTTTATATTCTTTGAAAATTTAATTTCGTAGTTTCTCTTTGCCTTCCACTAGGGAGCCGTCAATAAAATAAGTTTTCTGAACTTCTTTCCTAACCTTTTCTTATTCCCTTTTGTCTTCCTCTCGGTTGTTGTCCATATACTTAGTGAATGCCCTTTTTCTTCAGTTTCAATTTTGCCCTATTTCTTTATTCATCCATGGTGTTTCATTATTGGCCAGTTTGTTCTTGTTTATTTAGCAGAATGTATTTCTCCTGAAGTCCTATATTTGGAAATAGGGAAGCTGCTTGGACATCCTCCTTCTCTCCACGTGAAACAGTCTGGCTTGTATTAACAGGCAGAGTTCAGGGGTTAAGAATAGAAAGGTCTGCTTAGTGCCTGGGCAGGAAACGGAGAACAATAACTGTGTACGAGATTAGAAAGGTACGGCATATGTTCAGGTAATATTCTAATAATAACGGGTGACTTCAATCAGCTCAACAGAAACTGCAGAATCAGAACCAGTCAATGTGAGACATGTCTGCCTCCAAACACAGGATCATTCGGGACACGGGGCTCCCTGGTGTAGCCCGAGTGCTGCAGACCAGTCTTAACCCCCACATTAACAAACCTCACCGCCCAGGAAGATTGTGCAGCCAATCTTCACTTTCAGATCTGTCAGTTCCTAATGGTTTCGAAGTGTGTAAATCCCACCTGAAAGGTCAAATGCTAATCACACACAAGTCTCTGCTGTGAGCTCATTTGACTCAAAGATGACACCAGTGGTGGGAGAGAAAAATACTCCAACTTAAATGTAAAAATCGGCAAATCAAATTTAAAGTGACTGTACAATTAAAGGGGAGTGTCAAAATGGAGATGGGAGGAATAAAAATGCAGAAATATTTTCAACCGTTTTAAAAGACAATGAAACCGACTGGCAGCCTTGGCAAGCTCAAGGACTAGTGGGAATAAAATGTGGTAGATAAAAGAAGAAAGGAAAGAAGGCCCTTGCATTTATACCGGCCATGTTCATATCCTCAATACATCTCAAAGCACTTTACAAACACTTGTCAAAAGCAGTCACTTCTGTTATGTGTGTAATTGTAGCAACAAATTCATGCACAGCAAGATCTCATTAACAGCAAATAAGGTTAATGGTCAACGAGTGTGGTTTTTTGGTGATGTTGGTTGAGGGATGAAATTTGGCCCCAGAATCCCAGGAAAACTCTCTGCTGCTCTTCAAATGCTGCCATGGGAACTCTTATGTCTACCTGAGAGGGCAGGTGGGCCTCAGTCTAACTTTTGATCTAAAAGAGTGTGCAGTGTTCCCTCAGTACTGCACTGGAATGTCAGCCTAGATAATGTGCTCAAGTCCTGGAGTGGGCCATGAACCCACCATCTACTGACACTGAAAAAGAACCATCAACTGAGCCAAGCTGACAAAAAACTGAAGGAAAAGCCCTGGGTGTAGGCACGAATCTGGGGACATGACAGAGCTGCTCAGCAGCCAGCTCCTGCTTGGTGACAACCACATGGTGCTACATGAGGTGCTTGTGAGAAGGGCTCTGCGTGCCACCCCTTAGGTCAGCACTGCAGCATGTCACCAAGTCCCATCACCAGCCCTGCACGTGCCAGCCCAGTGCTGCAAGTGTCCTTACAGCAAGTGGCACAGCTTGGCCTCTGCCTCTCTGCTGACCCAGAAGCTGAGAAGGCAGATCCCCACAGTCATTGGCAGGTATTTAACGATTTAAACAAAGGAGGCACAGACCATCCCCTGCCCCTGTCGGAATTGAGATTGTCTTCCGCCCTGGAATTTTGGATTAATTGGCCGGGATTTTGTTTACCTGAGCGGGTCAGGTACGGGCGGACGCCGTGGCGGGTCGCGACCCCGGTTCTTGCTTCCAGCCCGCTGCAGAAATCGACTTTGCGTTAATGGGGCCTATTAAAGCCACCCTGCAGTTACCCGGCCCTATTAAACGGTGTGGGTCTGATGACGTCATCGATGACGCGTTTTCAGCCAGGATATTTAAAGGAGCCATGGCCACATTGCATTTGAAGGTTCATCTCGGAGTATGCAGTCACTGCACTGGAGCTTTTGATTGTTCCAAACACTTGGAAACATGACTGCACAGAGGCAGAGGGCTGCACCCAGGTTCTCAGATGACTCCCTCCATATGCTTGTGGAGGGAGTCAGAGCACGCAGGGAGGTCCTCTTCCCTTCCCATGGGCGGAAGAGACCTCCCCAGGAGACAAAAAGAGCCTGGCTCCAAATAGCAGAGGAGGTCAACAGCAGGGATGTTGTGAGGAGGACCTGGGTGCAGTGCCGCAAACATTTCAATGATTTCATTAGATCAGGAAAGGTGAGTGCAAAGCCACACTCAACTTCATCCTGCTGTGCCTCTCATCACATCCCCATCACTCTGCCTTCCCACCCCTACTCCTGCACATCCTTACTTACACCAACATACCTTGCACGTCCACCCATCCCTCTCTCTCTATCCACATTATCACATCTCCATCTGACTAACCACCCCTTACACTCACCCTCATCCTAATGCAATCATACCAACGAACAACACACAAGGAGGCCACTTGGCATTGCCACCCCACTCCATCATAGTCACCCTCTAAAGATGTAACCCATCCATTCCTTATACTTATTCCATCACTCTCACTCAACCTTCTCTTCTTTCCCTCCTTGCAGGAAAAGAGAGCTCACAATAAGAGGGAGAGGGAGAGAACCGGAGTGGTCCTCCATTATTTGCCATCCTCACAACAGCAGAGAAGGTTGCGTTAGAAGAATCGGGAGTGGCCGAGTAGCTGGAGGTGGGAGACGGAGAGAGGGGGATTTCTCAACAACCTGGTGACAGAATTACATATATGCAGCTACATGGCATACAGCAGTCACTCATATGGGGACTGATTGTTATCATGTGCATAATGGTATCTGTACCCATTCTTCATATGACATATCTAACTCATTTCTTTACTCTCCCACAGGTACATCAAGAGCCCCCCACCCCCCATTGTCTAGGACGAAGAGGAAGACAACTCCTCAAAGGAGACTCCAGCCTCTGAGGGCGCACCGTCACCATACATAAGCGCACCCAGCACCAGCGCAGATACGCACACCTCGGTGGGTCCCACGCGAAATAGAGTAGTGTTGTCACCTGGTGTGTCACAAGTCACAAGTGAGCAAGAGGAGATGGTGGAGACAGGGACAGCAGTGTAGACTCCTCGGCGAGGGTGCAGGAGGCTCCCAGCTCTGCTCAGCTGCATGCAGACGCTGAGCCTCGGGGGCTATCGAGAAAGAGGGCGATCCTGGAGGTGCAGGAAGAAGTGCAGGAGGCTCTGGCAGGTTTTGCAATTGCGATGTCTGCAAATGTTCAGAGAATGGAGGAGTCCATCTCCAACGTGAGCATCACCGTGTCGCAGGTGATGGCGACTGTAGGCTCTTCCATGGAAAGCATGGCCACCTGCATGGAGCAGCTAATGTGCCACTCACAGGAGCACATGGTCTCTATGGAGAATAGATGGCAGAGGCTCACAGACCTCCTGTCTCGGAGGGATGTCAGTGTAGACGTGGGTCCTCATGGCCCCACTGCTGTGCAACAAGGTGCTCTCCAGCTCCTTGCTAGCAGGGAAGTGCAGGTGGCCCATGAGAGAGATGATGGTGAAAAGGGGACATGGAAGTGTGGGCTCCTCTCAAAGCGTTTACACTTCTCTCCATTGCCACCCCATCAGTCAGAGCCCCAGATGCCTCCTCAGACAGCACTGGCCGAGTCTGCCCCTGCACAGTCGCAGGAGGAGCAGACTTTGGCGGGGCCATCACAGGCTCCAAAACCCAGAGGACGTCCACCAAGAGTGTCTAAGCAGTTGCAGCAGGGAAGTGAGCAGGGGCTGCTACCCTTCTGCTGATGCCACAGGGGTAGCACCTCGTAGAAGCACGCGTAAGAGAAAGATGACACACAAGTAGATTCACAAGGGTAGCCACTTAGGTGTTTTATTCAATGTTAATGTCAAGTTTCCGTTAATGTGATCTCAACCATAAAAATCTTTATTTTCACAAATTTATGTGCACCTTTGGAAGTGGCTTAGTGAGTTGCAGTGAATAGTGAGACATAACGTTAACTCCAGCAATAGTGGCTTGGTCATTGTAGGGATGCTTTATGGTGTTGCTGTGGGGTGGTGCCAACCTGGCGCAGCGTAAAATTAAGTAAATCTGGCCTCCCGGGCAGCAATGTGCTAGGGTGCTGGTGGGATCTGGACCGCAGGTTCCTCCTCCTCCTCCTCGTCTTCCAGCTGATGCTCCTCCTGCTACTCCTCCTCTGAAGAGGCTGTGCGTTCAGTGCCTTGCTCCTCATGCAGTGCTAATCCTGGCTGCTGTGCTATGTTGTGCAGGGTGCAGCAGACCACGACGATTCTGGAGACCCTGGCTGGTGCGTACTGAAGGGCTCCTCCAGATCTGTCAAGGCATATGAAGCGCATTTTGAGTATGCCTATTGCCTACTCTATGACACATCTGGTCAAAATGTGGCTTTCATAATATCTCTCCTTGGCCTCAGTGCTTGACCTCCTCAAGGGTGTCATGAGCCACGTCTTCAGTAGATACCACTAGTCTCCAAGCAGCCAGCCGGAAAGTCTATTTGGAGGTGCGAAGAACTGAGGGAGGGTGGATTGGCGAAGAACGAAAGAGTCATGGCAGCTGCCAGGGAATTTGGCACACCCATGCATGATGATCTTCCTATGGTTGCAGACCAGTTGCACATTGAGGGAGTGGAAGCCCTTGTGGTTGACAAAGACTCCTGGGTTATGATGGGGTGCCCTGATGGCCACATGTGTGCAGTCGATGACGTCCTGCACCCGTGGGAAGTCAGCCAGAGAGGCAAAGCCGAGCACCCGCTCAGTAACTCTGGCTTCATCAGGGGCAAAGCTGATATAATTGACTGACTTGTCAACGAGGGCGTCGGTGACCTGTGTGATGCATCTGTGGGCAGCCCACTGCAAGATGTCGCAAATGTCTGCTACAGATCCCTGGAAGGAGCCTGAGGTGAAGAAGTTGAGGTCATTGGTGACTTTGACAGCCACTGGCATGACGTGTCCACCAACTCCTCTGGGCTACAGGTCTTGCTCCAGCAAGCGACAAATGTCTGCAACAACCTGGCACGATAGCCTGAGCCTCCTTTGGCACTGCTGCTCAGTCATGTTGAGGAAGCTCATCCTCTGCCTGTATACCCTGTGTTGGGGGTATCGCCTCCAGCGCGGTGCAGCCCTGATGTCCTCTGTCCTGTGCAGCATCAGGTGGTTGAGGAGAAGGTTGGTGGTGTTGCTGTTGGTGCTGCTGGTGTGCCTGGTGCAGCTGGTGTTGGGGCTCATCATGGTCAGATTCTGAGGACCAAGGTGAGACAGTATAAATGGCACCCTTGCTGATGGAATAGATGGCAGGTCAAGTAGAGATGACAGAAGCAATCAGTCAGTGGTGAGAGAGGTTCTACCAACGAGGTGAGACTGGATGTCGACTTTGCTGGAAACACTTGCAGCCTCTAGAAAGCTAAATCTGTGCTGGGAATGCTGTCAGCAACAGCTTCTGCCTGAGGAAAGTGATCAGCTGTGAGGTGGGAGCCTTTATAGTACATTTCATACTGTCAACGAATCAGCTGGATCAATGGCCACTCAACTCCCGCCTCAGGTTGACAGACGAGCTGCATGAATCCCATGGTCATGCAGGGAAATTTGAAAGGTAGGCTTAAAAAGACGCTTAAGGGTCTGACAACAAGCTGATAATGATTTAAATTAGATCAGGCCGCCTCTGCCATTCAGGTTGCTGCCGCACCGGCAAACGCGCCTGAGGGAAAGGCGCGTGGTGGCGGGATGACAGCGGTTCCCAACGCTCTCCAACTTATTTTCCACCCAACCCACCTCCAATCGCGCCCACACGGACCCCAGAAAATTCTGGCCATTGTGTTTACTTTTAGGTTTCATGAGCCTTTGCCCCATCTCCTTTTATGAGCACCAATGGACTTCTCAATGGGAAGATTCTTGCTTCAATGGAAAAGAAAATGAGGCGGGTGATAAACAGACTACTGATTAACTATTGCCCGTTTCACCCCCACTTAGTTTCTCAATATGGTGCTGAGTTTCCTACGGCTCCTGTCCAGCTGAACGTGCTTTGGAACATCCCTGTTCCATAACGGGCCAGCAATGTTCCACTAATCCTGACCCCACAGGGAGGATGCTCACAGAATACTGCATGGGCTTCATGCCAATGCAATTTGGGACAGCGTCCATGCCAGGGCAGAGTGTTGCCAGTAGTCCTGCCACCCACATTCCTGGCAGTGGGGTGGCAGGCGTTCAGGTGTTTCGGCCCCAAAGTTTCCAAATGGCCTAAAAACAAAGGAATCGAATTTGACTTTTGGGCATCAATCTGGGAATTCAAAACCACAGGCCAGTTCCAGGCACCAAATGGAATGATCCGAGACAGTATCCGGGACAGTATCCGGGACAGTATCCGGGACAGTATCCGGGACAGTATCCGGGACAGTATCCGGGACAGTAGCCGGGACAGTATCCGGGACAGTATCCGGGACAGTATCCGGGACAGTATCCGGGACAGTATCCGGGACAGTATCCGAGACAGTATCCGAGACAGTATCCGGGACAGTATCCGGGACAGTATCCGGGACAGTATCCGAGACAGTATCCGAGACAGTATCCGAGACAGTATCCGGGACAGTATCCGGGACAGTATCAGAGACAGTATCCGAGACAGTATCCGGGACAGTATCCGGGACAGTATCCGAGACAGTATCCGAGACAGTATCCGGGACAGTATCCGGGACAGTATCAGAGACAGTATCCGAGACAGTATCCGGGACAGTATCCGGGACAGTAGCCGAGACAGTATCCGGGACAGTATCCGGGACAGTATCCGGGACAGTATCCGAGACAGTATCCGAGACAGTATCCGGGACAGTATCAGAGACAGTATCCGGGACAGTATCCGGGACAGTATCCGGGACAGTATCCAGGACAGTATCCGGGACAGTATCCGGGACAGTATCCGGGTGTCCGTGATACTGCCAACCTCCTTCGCGTCCCATTCACATCTCTTCAGCTCTGGAATTCCCTCACTAAACCTCTCCGCCTCTCTACCTCTCTCCCTTTCTTTTAATACATTTCTTAAAACCTACCTCTTTGACCAAGCTTTTGGTCATCTGCCCTAATATCTCCTTATGTGGCTCGGTGTCAAATTTCTTTTGCTAACACTCCTGTGAAGCACCTTGGGATGTTTTATTATGTAAATGCAAGTTGTTGTTGTAACAGAATGGCAGACTCTCTCAGCTGGTGATCCCGTTTTTCATCTGATTAATTCTAGCTTCAGGTAATTGGCTCAACATTTGGTCTGAAAGGAAATGCACAAACAGAAGTGTTAAAATTCTTCAAACAGGCCCCAGTAACCCCATCACCCTGTGATTACTTTTCTTCTTTTCTCTTTACCACTCCAAGACTCCTCTCTCCTGTCATCATGTCTCCTTTCATTTCTCCCCTCTCAGGTACTCTGTCCCCCCAATCCCTACCCTAACCCTTCAGCACTGCTCGACATTCCTACTCTCCTACCGCCGTCTCAGGCTTGACTCCCTCTTAGATAAGATGACAGCTTCCTCAGCGCCTCTCTTGGCATCCTCCGAAGGGCCCATCGAGGCACTCGTCGCTGCCCCCCTACGAGCAGGAACCCCAACTGCCCCATCTTACTCTCTCACCGACCTTTTGCCCAGAGTGCCCACTGGGGGCTAATCTTGCCAATCTCCTCCCCGTCCAACTCACCCCTCCCAGTTCTGACCCTGTGGACTCTGCCGGTGGATCAGCTATCACCACCCCTTTCCGCATCTCCCTCCAGAATGTCCGTGAACAAGGCCCTTGTCATCCATGAGCTTATTGTGGATGACTGCATTGACATCATGGCCTTGACGGAATCCTGACTGATGACCAACGTTCACTCTAAGCTGCGCGGCCGTGCAGCCACATAGCTGTCTGCCAGTCCCGCGCAGCCCAGGACTGGCTTTTCAAATGTTAAATTTCACGCATACGCGAAACTGTGAATGGGCTGCATAGCCTCGTAAAGGACCGTGCTCCCAAAAAAATTAGGGGGACTATTGATGACGACACCTTCCCCCTAAATGAATCCTCCCCACCTGGCTATACCTTCCACCACTTGCACCACCCAGACCACCGTAGTGGCGGTGTGGCCCTTACCACAAATCACACCTTAGTCTGACCCCCAAGTCCTCTGGCACCTTCTCTTCCTTTGAGCATCTCATCTTGTTCCACCCCTCTCGCCTCTCATTTAAAATCCTCATTCTCTACCGCCCACCCAAGTGCCATGACAAGATATCTTCACTTCTTTCCTCCCTCAGCCTCTGTACCAAGCGACTTCTCATTCTTGGTGGTTTCAACTCATCATACCCTCCTATCCTCCCTTAATCTCTCCCTCCATATAAACTTGCCTATCCATATTTATGGCCACCCCCTTGACTTCGCCATCTCACGTGGCCTTGCTACTCCCATTGTGTCAATCACAGATAAGGTCATCTCTGATCACCCCCTTGTATCGCTCTCCACAAACATCCCCCTTCCCCCTCCCAACCCTACTTCCTTCTGTGTCCATCCCTGGAAAAAACTGTCTCCCAATTCACTTACAACGGCACTTTCAAAATCTCAATCGTCTAGCCTTTGAATGGGCCGTGCAGCCTGTTGAAGGGGCCGCGCACCCAAAAAATATTAGAGGGAACATTGCTCTTGACCCCACCGTCCTTGCAAACTACCGTCCCATCTCCAACCTCCCTTTCCTCTCCAAAGCCCTTGAACGTGTTGTTGCCTCCCAAATCCGTGTCCATCTTTCCGAGAACTCCATGTTTGAATCCCTCCAATCGGGTTTCCGCCCCTGCCACAGTACCAAAACGGCTCTCATCAAAGTCACAAATGACATCCTATGTGACTGTGACTGTGGTAAACTTTCTCTCCTCATCCTTCTCAACCTGTCTGCAGCCTTTGACATGGTTAACCACACCATCCTCCTCCAACGCCTCTCCACCGTCGTCCGGCTGGGTGGGACTGTACTCGCCTGCTCCATTCTTATCTATCCAGTCATAGCCAGAGACTCACCTGCAGTGGCTTCCCTTCCCGCTCCCACACCGTTACCTCTGGTGTCCCCCAAACATCTATCCTTGGCCCCCTCCTATTTCTCATCTACCTGCTGCCCCTCAGCGACATCATCGAAAACACAGCATCAGATTCCACATGTACGCTGACAACACCCAGCTCTACCTCACCACCCCATCTCTCGACCCCTCCACGGTCTCTAAATTGTCTGACTGCTGACCCGAAATCCAGTACTGGATCAGCAGAAATTTCCTCCAACTACATATTGGGAAGACAGAAGCCATTGTCTTCGGTCCCCGCCACAAACTCCGTTCCCTAGTCACCAACTCCATACCTCTCCCTGGCAACTGTCTGAGGCTGAACCAGACTCTTCGCAACCACTAAGACTGCATATTTCTACCTCCGTAACATCGCCCATCTCCGCCCCACCTCAGCTCATCCATGCCTTCATTACCTCTAGACTTGACTATTCCAACGCACTCCTGGCTGGCCTCCCATCTTCCACCCTCCATAAACTTAAGGTCATTTTAAAACTCGGCTGCCCCGTATCCTAACTCGCACAAGTCCTGTTCACACATCACCCCCTGTGCTCACTGACCTACATTGGCTCCCAGTTAAGCAACGCCTCGATTTTAAAATTCTCATCCTTGTTTTCAAATCCCTCCATGGTCTCGCCCCTCCCTATCTCTGTAATCTCCTTCAGCCCCACAACCCCCCCCGAGATATCTGCACTCCTCCAATTCTGGTCTCTTGCACATCCCTGATTTTAATCGCTTCACCATTGGTGGCCGTGCTTTCAGCTGCCTGGGCCCTAAGCTGTAGAATTCCCTCCCTAAACCCCTCCACCTCTCTACCTCTCGCTCCTCATTTAAGACCTACCTCTTTGACCAAGCTTTTGGTCACCTGTCATAATATATCCATATGTGGCTCGGTGTCAAATTGTGTTTGATAATCGCTCCTGTGAAGTGCCGTGGGACATTTTACTACTTTAAAGGTGCTATATAAATACAAGTTGTTGTTGTAGTTGTTTAGTGTTAAACTCCTTCAAACAAGCCAGTAATCCCACCACCCTGTGTTTACTCCCATGTAGGATGTCAGTAAGCAGTTGTTTTTCTAACTGATCCGCCTCTTCTCCTTGAAGGTTGTCTCGTCACCAGCCTCTAGTACTTAAAAAAAAAATCATTCTCGGGATGTGGGCGTCGCTGGCAAGGCCACATTTTTCACCAATCCCCCGTTGCCCTGAGAAGGTGGTGGTGAGCCTTCCGTCTCTACGTCTCTCTCTTTCTCTGTCTGTCCCTCCGTCCATCTTCCTCGCGGTCACTCTCTCTCTCTCTTTTAAATTCTCTCTGTCTGTCTCTCTCTCTCTTTGTCTGCCTCCCTCTCTCTATCTCTCCAGATAACCCTGTAAGGTCAATGTGCGAACTGGTAGGTTTCAGCTGGGTGAAGCAGTGATGTACAGACAGGGCTTCCTGGTACACAGACAGAGCCTTTATGTGTCTGAGTTGCAGCAGTAACAGCTTCATTAGATCCTGTGTCACTGTAAATCAGTAAACAGAATTCCTGCCTCTGTCAGTGAGATCAGCTGCCTCATGAGGTCACCTTGTCTGTGTGCTTTCCTGGTGCAGAGCAGGTGAGTTTTCCCAGCCCAGACACCACATTCCTCAGTGTGTTCAGCCTTGACTCATTGCTGCAGCCCCCACTCTCTGTCTGTGCTGGTAGAATGTGGCTCTGTACCGGCCCCACTCTCTGTCTGTGCTGGGAGAATGTGGCTCTGTACCGGCCCCACTCAGTGTCTGTACTGGGAGAATGTGGCTCTGTACCGGCCCCACTCTCTGTCTGTACTGGGAGAATGTGGCTCTGTACCGGCCCCACTCTCTGTCTGTATTGGGAGAATGTGGCTCTGTACCGGCCCCACTCTCTGTCTGTACTGGGAGAATGTGGCTCTGTACCGGCCCCACTCAGTGTCTGTGCTGGGAGAATGTGGCTCTGTACCGGCCCCACTCTCTGTCTGTACTGGGAGAATGTGGCTCTGTACCGGCCCCACTCTCTGTCTGTATTGGGAGAATGTGGCTCTGTACCGGCCCCACTCTCTGTCTGTACTGGGAGAATGTGGCTCTGTACCGGCCCCACTCTCTGTCTGTGCTGGTAGAATGTGGCTCTGTACCGGCCCCACTCAGTGTCTGTGCTGGAGAATGTGGCTCTGTACCGGCCCCACTCAGTGTCTGTGCTGGGAGAATGTGGCTCTGTACCGGCCCCACTCTCTGTCTGTATTGGGAGAATGTGGCTCTGTACCGACATCAAACAGCAGGAGGTGCTGAGATGCCCAACAGCATGAAATAGTAACAACTCACAGTCACAGAATCAAAGTTACACAGGATTCCCTAGGATATACGGCACAGAAACAGGCCATTCGGCCCAACCAGTCCATGCCTGCGTTGATGCTCCACTCGAGCCTCCTCCCGTCTTTCCTCATCTAAATCTATCAGCATAACCCTCTATTCCCTTCTCCCTCATATGCTTGTCTAGCCTCCCCTTAAATGCATCTTTACTATTCGCCTCAACACTCCCTGTGGTAGCGAGTTCCACATTCTCACCACTCTCTGGGTAAAGAAGTTTCTTCTGAATTCCCTATTTGATTTCTTGGTGACTATCTTATATTGATGGCCTCTAGTTATGCTCTTCCCCACAAGTGGAAACACTCTCTCTGTATCCACTCTATCAAAACCTTTCATAATTTTAAAGACCTCTATTAGGTCACCCCCTTTTTTCAAGAGAAAAGAGACCCAGCCTGTTCATCCTTTCCTGATATGTATACCCTCGCATTTCTGGTATCATCCTTGTAAATCTTCTCTGCACCCTCTCCAGTGCCTCTATATCCTTTTTATAATATGGCGACCAGAACTGCACGCAGTGCTCTAACTGTGGTCTAACCAAGGTCCGATACAGGTTTAGCAGAACTTCACTACAAAGTTAAAAACAGAGCCCAGCTCAGCGAGTGGTAGCAGGAGACAGAGTGAGGAATAGAGGGAGGATCAGGGACAGACAGACTGAGAGATGAGATAGAGAGGGGAGAGAGAGAGAGACAAACAGACTGGGAAACAGATAAAGAGGGAGAGAGAGCGAGAGAAACAAACAGAGACAGACAAACAGACTGAGAGATGAGGTAGAGATGGAGAGAGAGAGAGAGACAGACAGACTGAGAGATGAGGTAGAGATGGAGAGAGAGAGAGAGACAGACAAACAGACTGGGAGACAGGCTGACTGAAAGCTACAGTAGTGAAAGCGAGAGACAGACGTGAGGTGTGACTTGTTCCGACTGAAGGTCAGGTCAGGGTGTGTACACATTCACTCAGTGAGTGCACACGCGCAGTCAGGAGGGCCCAGTGATGTCAGGGAAAAGTTCCATTGTGGAGAGTCAGTCTGCCACCCACACAGACTGCATCTCATGCAACACCTACTCACACTGACCTCTCACATGCCAGTCTGACCTCTAACCTCTCCTCTTCCATCCAGCATTACTTGTTTTAACTCACTTGAAATATATACTGAACTCACACAATGATGATAGTTCCTGCACCCAAATACAGCGCAATCCCAGCACCGAGTCAGAGAGGGGGCTAACAGTGATCCCATGAGAAAGTAAGGATGCAGGATGATGGGTTTAGGAGGAGGAGGTCAGAACAAGAAACCTCGCGACCTCTCCCTGACCTCTCCCCGACCTCCCCAACGTCTCCCGACCTCTCTGAGCAGCTTACAGATAAGCCAGAGTGAGGAATACAGGGGTAACTCTGTTACAGGGGGGGGCAGGATGGAGGTTTATTCGTTTATGGGATGTGGGCGTCGCTGACAAGGCCAGCATTTATTGCCCATCCCTAGTTACCCTTGAGAAGGTGGTGGTGAGCCGCCATCTTGAACCGCTGCAGTCCGTGTGGTGAAGGTGCTCCCACAGTGCTGTTAGGGAGGGAGTTCCAGGATTTTAACCCAGCGACGATGAAGGTTCGGCGATATATTTCCAAGTCAGGATGGTGTGTGACTTGGAGGGGAACTTGGAGGTGATGGTGTTCCCATGCGCCTGCTGCCCTTGTCCTTCTAGGTGGTAGAGGTTGTAGGTTTGGGAGGTGCTGCCGAAGAAGCCTTGGCGAGTTGCTGCAGTGCATCTTGTAGATGGCACACACTGCAGCCACGGTGCGCTGGTGGTGGAGGGAGTGAATGTTTAAGGTGGTGGATGGGGTGCCAATCAAGCGGGCTGCTTTGTCCTGGATGGTGTCGAGCTTCTTGAGTGTTGTTGGAGCTGCACTCATCCAGGCAAGTGGAAAGTATTCCATCACACTCCTGACTTGTACCTTGTAGATGGTGGAAAGGCTTTGGGGAGTCAGGAAGTGAGACACTTGCCGCAGAATACCCAGCCTCTGACCTGCTCTTGTTGCCACAGTATTTATGTGGCTGGTCCAGTTAAGTTTCTGGTCAATGGTTACAGTGGGGGGGTGCCAGGGTCTCTCTATTACGGTGGGGGTGGGTCTCTGTTACAGTGGGGAAGGGGGGGATGTCCTCACCCTGTACTGTACACACAGGTCCATGTAATAACCTCAACCTTTACTGTACACACAGATCTGTGTAGTAATGTTTCCCTGTGCTCTACTCACAGGTCTGTAACAGCCACATACTCTACTGTGCAGCTGGATCTAGCCAGAGTTTATCAGTGTAAGATGGAAACTTTTGGGGATGAAAGCCTCGAGAGGTTTTTGTGTTCGTTGGGCCTGGATTGCATTGAACCCAACTTGAGGATGGAGTTGTGCCGGTGGATTTAATAACGAGCAGTATTTGTGGCCAAGGTTTTTGGTTGACTTGGTACGCGGTAGGTTCTGCTCCCTCTGTCTAGCTTCCTGAGATATGTCGGTGTGCAGGTATCAGAGGGTGAGCCCGAGCTGCGAGTTGGAGCATGAACGCTCCACATCTGCTGCCTTGGCTCAGTGCCGGTAGTAACAACAGTGGCGTGCTTATAACCATTAGCAGCTTAAAACTGAGCAGAACAATTTGTTTCGATAATTTTTTTGTTTTCTACGTGTTGCTGATTTGCAGATGACTCTGATGGTGTTAATCGCAGAGAGAGGTGAGTGGCGCAGACAGACTCACACCTCCCCAGCAATCACCACAATTACTGCACTGGCACTTGGAATATAACATGCTGGACGGACAAGTATTCAGGAATGTCCAGCACACGCTGTGATGTCAGAACAGCTAAAATACAAGGTAATAAACAGCTTGTCTGTCAATACAGTAGATTAATGAAAGTGTCAGCTCACCTCAGTGTCAGCACTCTCACTGGTGAGTCAGAAAACACCAAAAAGATCGAAAGAAGAACTTGCATTTATATAGCCCCTTTCACGTCCTCGTCCCAAAGCTGAAGAAGTAGTTTTGAAGAGTAGTTGCTGGTGTAATGTAGGAAGCGTGGCAGCTAAGTTGCGCATAGCAAGCTCCCACAAACAGAAATGAGATACATGCCCAGGTCATCTGTTTTAGTAATGTTGGTTGAGGGATAAATATTGACCAGGGCAGAACTCGCCTGCTCTTCCTCAAAATAGTGCCATGGCATCTTTTAC
Organism: Squalus acanthias; assembly: GCA_030390025.1. Lineage (NCBI taxonomy): Eukaryota > Metazoa > Chordata > Chondrichthyes > Squaliformes > Squalidae > Squalus > Squalus acanthias. The sequence goes on along the minus strand of CM059450.1, from coordinate 24,413,166 downwards.
ATCCACCTGAGAGATGAGACAGGACCTCAGTATAACGTCTTATCTGAAAGACGGCACCTCCAACAGTGCAGCGCTCCCTCAGTACTGCACTGAAGTGTCAGTCTAGATTATGTGCTCAAGCTTTCCGACTCAGAGGTGAGAGAGCTACTACTAGGCTTACCCTATGAGATGGGAACTGTTCAGATTTCCTGGCCAAAATTCCTCTCCCCTCAAACCAACGCCCTAAAAAAAAAACAGATTAACTGGTCATTCATCACATTTGCTTTTTTCCATAGTGACTACACTTTTAACATAATCCATTGGCACTTTGGGGCATCCTGAAGATGTGATCAGGTGCTCTCATAACTTACAATAGAGACCCTTCATCAAAACAGGAAGGAACCCTTCCCCTTGCCCGAGGGAGAGGAATCTGACTAATGGAGGATTAGAGTAGACATGCGTCAGGGTATGCTAGTGTAGTGGTTAGGGTACTAGACTAGCAACCCAGAGGTCATGAGGTCAGATTTCACCATGGTAAATTGTGAGATTATATTCGGTAAATCTGTTCATTTGCTGCCACCAGAAAATGACCATGAAAGCTGCTGGACTGTATTAATGCCCTTCAGGGAGGCACCTGCCATCCTTACTCAGTCTGGCCTACTTGTGAAGGCAGTCCACCCTGCGTATATGGCTCTTAATAACCTGGGAAACCACTCAGTTGGTGTAAACAATTGCTGGAGAGCATGACTCATCACCAACATGAGATGGGCAATACCTGTTGGCCACACTCCAAGAACAAACAATTAAAAGGCTGGCTGCGATATCAAACAGACAGCCATTGGGTTTCAAAGAAGGTAAACAGAGTTTAAAATGTGAGACAGAGGTAAAACAAACTGTACAATAGTCGGGTCAGGCTCCAGAATGGGAGAGACAGCAGATCGTGAAAGGGACAATCCAGCAGGTGGACAACTAAGGCTGGAGGTTGAAGTCAAAGTTGAGCAGGGTGGCCTGGGGGAAGGTGAGATGCTGTTCCTGGGGTGGGTGTTGGGCTTGTATATCAGGGACAGGATTCTCACTGCAGGTAGCAGCAGAGCTTGGTGAAGACAGAGTTGGGTGAATCTGCTAAACAGTGGCAATGGAAATTGGGTGCAGAGGGGGAAGGAGGTGCAGAGGGGGAAAGAAGTGCTAAGTAATTTAAACCAAGGGGCAACAGTAAATAATCACAGAGGAAATAGAAAAAACAGCATCCTAATGAACACAGAGAGAGGAGAGGCAGAACCCGAGGCAATTAAGGTAAGTATTTTGATAAGTATCTAGATATCCCTTTATGTGTTTAGTGGTTAGTGTTAAGCTTGAGTTAGTAAGGATTTAATATTAGTGCAATAAGTGTAAGTCAAAGGAAAATTAACTAAGTGATTAAATTCTAACTGCATTTAAAGACGTTAATAACTGATAAATAGCTAAATAATTAATCACAGTAACTGATTACTAATTTATTTAACATCAAGCTAAATCCACCTATTTAATAACTCTAGACCTCAAGTGACCAATTAGTTCATGTAACAAACTTTAGATAACTAACAAATTAAATCATTAATAAAGACATGGCAGTGCCGGCGGTGTGTTGGGATTGTAGTGTGTGGGAGCTTGCAGACAGCGAGACTATCCCAGACTGCCACATCTGCAAGAAATATCTCTGTCTCAAGACACAGCGGCTCAAAGTCGTTGAGCCGGAGTCCGAGCGAGAGACACTCTGACACATAAGGAAGGAGGAGGAATCACTGTATAATTTACGCCGAGTACAGTCACACACCAGAGGAAAGCACATGTGCAGGAAGGGGAGAGTGTGACCGTCAGTCAGCAGGGTAAGGGGAATGTAGGAGAAGTATGAAGGAGGTCCCGCAGATACTGCTCCTGTCCAACAGGTACAAACTACTCGATACCTGTGAGGATAAGGAGCAAGACTGTGGGAAGGACAGGCAAAATGCCAACCTAGGCAACATGGAGCAGGGTAGAGTTGCAGAGTAGAAAGGGTGTAGTTCCAGGGGATTCTATAATTAGGGGGATAGATAGTATTCTTTGCTGTCAGGATCGAGAGTCCCGAAGGGTGTGTTGCCAGGGTAAGGGACATCTCGAAATGGCTGGAAAAGAATCTGGAAAGGAAGGGGAGGATCCAGTTAACAACAGAAAACGCTGGAAAAACTCAGCAGGCCATGCAGCATCCGTGGAGAGAGAAACAGAGTTAACGTTTCAGGTCGAAACCCTTCATCAGACGAAAGGTCTTCGACCTGAAACGTTAACTCTGTTTCTCTCTCCACGGATGCTGCATGGCCTGCTGAGTTTTTCCAACGTTTTCTGTTGTTATTTCAGATTTCCAGCATCCGCAGCATTTTGCTATCGGGAGGATCCAGTTGTTGTGTTCATGTTGGAACCAATGACATAGGAAAGATTAGGGAAGAGGTCCTGCTAAGGAAGTATCAGGAGTTAGGAACTAAATTGAAAAGCAGAACTTCACGGCCCAAACTACGTGCAAATTGGCATAGGGACAAGCAGATTAGGAAAGTCAAAATATGGCTAAAGGGCTGGTGTGGGAAAGAGGGGTTTAATTTCATGGGACACTGGCACCAGTACTGGGACAGGAAGGAGCTGTACTGTTGGGACGGGCTACACCTGAACCAGGCTGGGACCAGGGTCCTAGCGGAAAAGTTAACTGGGGCTGTAAATAAGACTTTCAACTAACAGCATGGGGGGATGGAACTGCTAGAAAATACAGATACCTAACAATAAAAGAATCAGGAAAAGAGAGTAAAGGACAAACTAAAGGAAGGAATATAGATAACATGAATGACCAGAGATCAGATAAAGTCACAGAGCATGAAGGTAAAATAACTACTGAAAACTAAGTGAGAGAAATAATGAATAAAAACTATTTAAGCTGTTCGTACAGCAATGTATTTAGTATTCAAAACAAAATGGAAGAACTGGAGGTAATAATTTATAGAGAGGATCCAGATATAGTAGGGATGACTCTGAAACATGGTAATAGAAACATAGAATCTAGGAGCAGGAGTAGGCCATTTGGCCCGTCGAGCCTGCTCCGCCATTCAATACGATCATGGCTGATCATCCAAATCCAGTACCCTGTCCCTGCTTTAATCCCCACAGTACACATATCCCACCCTACCCCTGTAACCCCACGTATTTAATTCCCCCCTAACATATCCCATCCTATCCCCATAACCCCACATATTTAATCCCCCCTAACACTAAGGATCAATTTATCATAGCCAAATCAACCTAACCCACACATTTTTGGACTGTGGGAGGAAACCGGAGCACCCGGAGGAAACCCACGCAGACACGGGGAGAATGTGCAAACTCCACACAGACAGTCACCCGAGGTCAGATTCGAACCCGGGTCTCTGGCGCTGTGAGGCACCAGTGCTAACCACTATGCCACTATGCCACCGTGTAACATAGAGAACAGGATTGGCAACTAAATATTGCAGGATATAACACATTTAGGAAGGAAAGGGAAGAAAGGAGGGGGAGGTGGAGTAGCTGTACTAGTTAATGATAACATAATGGCAGTAGAAAAAAAGGATGTAACTAGAAGTAAGATAGATACAGAATCCATATGGGTGGAATTAAATGATAAGAAGGGATCCATCACCCGAATAGGGGTATATTTCCACCATCTACAAGGCACAAGTCAGGAGTGTGATGGAATACTCTCCACTTGCCTGGATGAGTGCGGCTCCAATAACACTCAAGAAGCTCGACACCATCCAGGACAAAGCAGCCCGCTTGATTGGCATCCCATCCACCACCTTAAACATTCACTCCCTCCACCACCGGCGTACCGTGGCTGCAGTGTGTACCATCTACAAGATGCACTGCAGCAACTCGCCAAGGCTTCTTCAGCAGCTCCTCCCAAACCCGTGACCTCTACCACCTAGAAGTGCAGCAAGCACATGGGAACACCACCACCTCCAAGTTCTCCTTGCAAGTCACACACCATCCTGACTTAGAAGTATATCGCCGATCCTTCATCGTCGCTGGATCAGAATCCTGGAACTCCCTCCCTAACAGCACTGTGGGAGCACCTTCACCACACGGACTGCAGCGGTTCAAGAAGGCGGCTCACCACCACCTTCTCAAGGGCAAGTAGGGATGGACAATAAATACTGGCATTGCCAGCGACGCCCACATCCCATAAACAAATTTTAAAAAATTATAGACCACCAAATAGTGGAAGGGAATTGGAGGAAGAAATATGTGGGCAAATCTACGAGGTGAGTAGCAAGCATAGAATAATAATCATGGGAGATTCCAACTACTCCCAAATAAACTGGCAGGAAGAAGTAGTGAAAGGAGATTTTACAGAATATACAGGACTCCAGTACGTAAGAAGTCCAACAAGAAAAGAATCACGGCTGGATCTTGTAATGGGTAATGAACCAGAACAGATCGGAGAAATGTAGGAGAGCATCTTAGTAGTAGCGATCACAACATAATAAGGTTCAAGATTAGGATCGAGAGTGACATTGGACAAAGACTGAGGTAATAGATTGGAAAAGAGAAAATTATGAGGAAATGAGAGTGGAACTAAAGAAGGTAAACTGGGAGAAAATCTTGAAAAACAAAGAGACAGAAAAACTGTGGGAAATCTTTTAAAGGGTAATTAATAGAGGTCAAGAAAAATGTATTCCAGTAAAAGCTAAAAACAAGCAAGCTAATTATGGAGCACCGTGGATGAATAAAGAACTAAAGGGAAAACTGAATCTAAAGAAAAAGACCTACAACCAGTATTTAGAGTCATAGGGGGAAAAATTCAGTTGGTTGCGCCTCCCGTTAGCGCCTTAAGAGGGCGCTAATGGGGCACAAAGCATCTAGCGCACAGGCGCGGCGAAGTTTGCGCCACTCGCGAAATTAACTAGACATTTTGCGGCGGCGCTAAACACTACCGCCACGAACTCCTGCGCCAGCAGATCGTGACGTCAGTCGAGTGCGCAACGCCCTGGTATCGCCCCGGAGCAGATATTGAGTGGCGCCCCCTGCCTTACCGCCTGACGCTAGCAACGTCAGGTTGAGTGGAGCGTTCTGCAGTCATGAAGGGAAAGGGGGAGCGCTATTTAAAGGTGACCGCTTCCTGCCTTTTATTGTTGGTGCCATTTTTGAACTACGCATTCTGAGAGAGAGAGAGAGACTTCTGGAGAGATTCAACGTTGTGTGAAGGAATTTTGGGTACTGAGCAGCACTTTGCAGGTTCATTTTGATTTGCCATTCCTTGCATCGATTTAGAAGAGACTGTGGGGGCTGCACTCTGAGCTCTTTGCCTGGTACTCTCCATTGTTCTTTCCAGCAGATTTGATGTGCAGGTCTCTCCAGGCCGAGATTCAATGCTGCAATGAGCAGGATGTGGATGGAAAGCAAGATTAACCATCCCCTTTAAGAACTGGCCCGTGCCATTGTGTGTGTGTTCCATTGCTGACTGACATTACATGAGCTTCGCCAGCACTCTGAGGTAGCGCCTCGCTCCTCGGCCTTTGCGCCTTAAGACAGGTGTGAAGCGCCTGATTTAGCGCTCCAATCACCTCCAGGGGCGATAAAAGTCAAGTTTGCAGTCGGTGGCGATAATTAGCGCCAGGCACTAATCTTTACGCCCGGCCGATACTTGCGCCCCAAATGGGGCGATACTGAATTTCTCCCCCATAGAGTCATAGAGTTATACAGCACAAAAAGAGGCCCTTCGGCCCATCGTGTCCGCGCCGGCCATCAAGCCCCATCTATTCTAATAACATTTTCCAGCACTTGGTCTGTAGCCTTGTATGCTATGGCGTTTCAAGTGTTCTTCTAAATGCTTCTTGAATGTTGAGGGTTCCTGCCTCTACCACCCTTTCAGGCAGTGAGTTCCAGATTCCAACCACCCTCTGGGTGAAAAAGTTTTTCCTCAAACCCCCTCTAAACCTCCTGCCCCTTTCCTTGAAACTATACCCCCTGGTTATTGACCCCTCTACTAAGGGAAAAGTTCCTTTCTATCTACCCTATCTATGCCCCTCATAATTTTGTACACCTCAATCAGCCTTCTCTGCTCTAAGGAAAACAACCCCAGCCTGTCCAGTCTCTCTTCATAGCTGAAGCGCTCCAGCCCAGGTAACATCCTGGTGAATCTCCTCTGCACCCTCTCCAATGCAATCACATCACTACTATAGTGTGGTGACCAGAACTGCACACAGTATTCCAGCTGTGGCCTAACTAGCGTTTTGTACAGCTCCATCATAACCTCCCTGCTCTTATATTCTATGCCTCGGCTAATGAAGGCAAGTATCCCATATGCCTTTTTAACCACCTTATCTACCTGTCCTGCTGCCTTCAGGGATCTATGTACATGCACACCAAGGTCCCTCTGATCCTCTGTCCTTCCTAGGGTCCTACCATTCATTGTGTATTCCCTTGCCTAGTTAGTCCTCCCAAAATGCATCACCTCACACTTTTCAGGGTTAAATTCCATTTGCCACTGTTCTGCCCATCTGACCAACCCGTCTATATCGTCCTGTAGCCTGAGGCTTCCCTCCTCGCTATTTACCACCCCACCAATTTTCGTGTCATCTGCGAACTTACTGATCATACCTCCTACATTCATATCTAAATCATTAATGTACACTACAAACAGCAAAGGACCCAGCACCGATCCCTGCAGTACACCACTGGACACAGGCTTCCAGTCACAAAAACAACCTTCGACCATCACCCTCTGCCTCCTGCCACTAAGCCAATTTTGGATCCAATGTGCCAAGTTGCCCTGGATCCCATGGGCGCTTACCTTCTTGACTAGTCTCCCATGCGGGACTTTGTCAAAAGCCTTACTGAAGTCCATGTAGACCACATCAACTGCACTACCCTCATCCACACACGTGGTCACCCCCTCAAAAAATTCAATTAAATTGGTCAGACATGATCTCCCCCTGACAAAGCCATGCTGACTATCCTTGATTAATCCTTGCCACTCCAAGTGGAGACTAATTCTGTCCCTCAGAATTTTTTCCAATAATTTCCCTACCACTGATGTTAGGCTCACTGGCCTGTAATTCCCTGGTTTATCCCTACTACCCTTCTTCAATAATGGTACTATGTTAGCTGTTCTCCAGTCCTCTGGCACCCCCCCGGTGGCCAGAGAGGTTCTGAAAAATTGTGTCAGAGCCCCTGCAATCTCCCCCCTTGCCTCACACAGCAGCCTGGGATACATTTTGTCTGGGCCTGGGGATTTATCCACTTTTAAGCCCACTAAAACCGCTAGTACCTCCTCCCTCTCAATACTAATTTGTTCAATGTTTTTTCATGCCCCCTCTTCGCTCTCGTAATTTCTTTTTTAAGTACCCCCCCTGCACTTTCTCTCCTCTAGGGCTTCCACTGTTTTTAGTCTTTTGTATCTGCCAAAAGCCTCTCTTTTTTTCCTAATCCATTCTCGCATATCCCTTGACATCCAGGGTTCCCTGGGCTTGTTGGTCCCACCCTTGACCTTTATGGGAACATGTTGCCGTTGTACTCTATTTCCTTTCTGAAAGACTCCCACTGCTCTGATATGGATTTTCCTAAAAGTAGCTGATCCCAGTCCACTTTGGCCAGATCCTGCCTTATCATATTAAAATTGGCCTTCCCCCAATTTAGAACCTTTATTTCTGGTCAATCTTTGTCCTTTTCCATGACTACCTTAAATCTCACCGAATTATGGTCACTGTCACCAAAATGCTTTCCAACTAACACTTCGACCACTTGCCCAGCTACATTCCCTAGAATTAGGTCCAGTACCGCCCCCTCTCTTGTAGAACTTTCTACATGCTGGCTCAAAAAGCTCTCCTGGATGCACTTTAAGAATTCCGTACCCTCTAAGCCTTTCACACTCTGACTATCCCAGTTAATATTGGGGAAGTTGAAATCCCCAACTATTATTACCCTAATATTTCTACACTTCTGAGATTTGCCTACATATCTGTTCCTCTATCTCCCCCTGACTGTTTGGGGGCCTATAGTACACTCCCAGCAAAGTGCTTGCCCCCTTTTTGTTTCTAAGTTCTACCCATATGGCCTCATTAGAGGAACCTGCTAAGATATCATCCCTCCTTCCAGCAGTAATTGACTCCTTGATTAATATTGCGACAACCCCTCCTCTTTTACACCCCCCTCTGTCTCGCCTGAAGATTCTATACCCCGGAATATTGAGCTGCCATTCCTGCCCCTCCCTCAACCATGTCTCAGTGATAGCAACAATATCATACTCCCATGTGTTCATCAACACCTTCAATTCATCTGCCTTACTCGCAAGAGTCCTTGCATTAAAATAAATGCCATCCAGCCTTGCCATACTCCCTTGTGCCGTTACATATTTGCTCTGCCTTCCAGGCTGACTTGTTTTTTCCTCTATATTTGGCTGTGCATCACCCCCTACTATAGCTCCACTCGGTATCCCATCCCCCTGCCAAGTTAGTTTAAACCCCCCCTAACAGTACTAGCAAACCTCCCCGCAAGGATGTTGGTCCCGTTCCGGTTCAGGTGCAACCCATCCGACTTGTACAGGTCCCACCTTCCCCAGAAGCAGACCCAGTGATCCAGGAAACTAAAGCCCTCCCTCCTGCACCAACTCTTTAGCCACGCATTCATCTGCTCTATCCTCCTATTCCTATGCTCACTAGCACGTGGCACCGGGAGTAATCCAGAGATTACAACCTTTGAGGTCCTGCTTTTTAATCTGCTACCTAGCTCCCTAAATTCTTGTTGCAGGACCTCATCCCTCTTTCTACCCATGTCATTGGTACCAATGTGAACCACGACCTCTGACTGTTCGCCCTCCCGCTTCAGAATGCCCTGCAGCCGTTCAGTGACATCCTTGACCCTGGCAACAGGGAGGCAACATACCATCCTGGAGTCATGTCTGCGGCCACAGAAACGTCTATCTGTTCTCCTTACGATAGAATCCCCTATCACTATTGCTCTCACTCTTTTTCCTCCCCTCCTGTCCAGCTGAGCCACTCATAGTGCCACGGACTTGGCTCTTGCTGCATTCCTGAGAAACCATCTCCCCCATCAGTATCCAAAACGGAAAATCTGTCGTAGAGGGAGATTGACCCAGGGGACTTCTGCACTACCTTCCTAGTTCTTTTACTCTGTCTGGTGGTCACCCATTCCCTGTCTGCCTGTGCACTCTTTACCTGCGGTGTGACCACCTTGTTAAACGTGCTATCCACAAAGATCTCAGCTTCGCGGATGCTCCACAGTGACTCCAGCCACAGCTCCTGCTCCGAAACACGAATTTCGAGTAGCTGCAGCTGGAGACACTTCCTGCACATGTATTTGCCCTTGACACCTAAAGTGTCCCTGACTTCCCACATAGCACAGGAGGAGCACTCCACGCTGCCGAGCTGCCCTGCTATGTCCTACCCTTAATTTACTCCCTTTAAATTAAAGAATATTAAATACACTGGGGACCTTACTTCCGTTTAAACACTACTTACTCTAAACTAGAGACCTTACTTTTACTTTAATGACTGGAATGTAGAAATACTGTAGAAATACTCACCACTGGTTCTCTGTCCCCTCTTTTGCAGCTTTTAAGCTCCTGCTCTCCTGGAAGCTGACAAAGATGAAAAAAGAAAGGCACACCTCCCTCCCCGCACTCCCTCACTCACCAAACTCGCAGCTTAACACTCTGTTCCGATCTGCACCACGTGACAAACTGCACTCTTGCCTCCCCTATTTATACTGCTGAGATTTAAATAAGTGAGCTCTCTGGCAGTTACAGAACCAGATTATACCACTTAATTAATTAATTACTCTCACCTGCTCTCCAGCACAGAGCTTGCTTAGCCCTGCCCAAGCCTGGAAGAAACTTAAAACTTGAAACAGTAAATTTAAATGCTAATTGCAAGCACACAGGACTAGAATTTATAAAAATAAGAGATTAACCTTTAAGATTTACTCCCTCACTCACCAAACTCGCAGCTTAACACTCTGTTCCGATCTGCACTCCGATTTAGCTACTAAAGGAGAGGAGGACAAAAGAGAATACAAAGAACTTAGGAGAGAAGTTAAAAAAAAATCACGAAAGCAAAAAATTACAAAATCAAATTATCAAGGAATATAAAAGGAAATAATAAAATGTTCTATAGACACATAAATAACAAAAGAAAAATTAAAATAGGGGTGGGGCTGCTAAAGGATCAGCAAGATAAGAAGAACGGTAGCCTAGTGGTTACTGGGCTAGTAATCCAGAGGCCTGGACTTATGATCTGGAGACGTGAGTTCAAATCCCACCACGGCAGCTGGGGAATTTAAATTCGGTTAATTAAATAAATCTGGAATAAAAAGCTCGTATCAGTAATGGTAACCATGAAACTACCGGATTGTCGTAAAAACCCATCTGGTTCACTAATGTCCTTTCGGGAAGGAAATCTGCCGTCCTTACCCAGTCTGGCCTATATATGACTCCAGACCCATAGCAATGTGGTTGACTCTTAACTGCCCTCTGAAATGGCCTAGCAAGCCACTCAGTTGTATCAAACCGCTGGGAAAAACAATAAGGCTAAAGCAGGACAGACCATCCGGCACCAGACTCAGCACACCCAGCCCAGTCAACCCTGCGAAGTCCTCCTCACTGGGGACTTGTACCAAAATTAGGAGAGCTCTCCCACAGCCTGACAAAGTCATACTCATAGGCCTAAAAATTCGATTGATTTGAGCCTCCCGTTAGCGCCCTAAGGGGGCACAAAGCAACTAGTGCCTGGGCTCAGCACCATCAACACCTGCCGCGAAATTCAGCGGGAGGTTAGCAGCGGCGGTAACCGTTAGCGCCCGCGGTGACGTCATCGCCGTGCGCAGCGCCCCAGCCGTGATCTTCGGTAGCGCCCCCTGACTTACCGCCGGACGCTATGTAAATTAAAGGGGAGGAGCTGGGCAGCCATTTTTGTTGCTGGCCACCTGCCAGCACCTACCCCCATTGCTGTCGCCGGCCTTCCGTGCAGCCCCCCCGCGGGGTGTGGGCTGCGCTCCGTGAGCCCGGCACTTCTCTTGAGTGCCGGGCTCTTTTGCCGGCATTCCGATCCCTGGTGGCCCAGCTGGGCCCTGGGTCACGCTGCGCTAGGCCCCACCCCTTTAATAAGGGGAGGAAGGCCTGTAGTACCGCGGCGCAACGTGCCACAGAGCGTGGCGCTGCGGCATGTAGCGCCGTGATATTCACTCGCAGCGCCCCAAGAAAGAGACGGGGCGCTTCCAGTAGCATCCTGCCTCCCTCTTGGGGCGCTACCAGTGAATTTCGGGTACCCCGGCGAAGTTAGTGCCCCAAAGAAATTAGTGTGTAAAGTTAAGGCACATGGGATTGGGGGCAAGGTATTGACTTGGATAGAGAACTGGTTGGCGGACAGAAAGCAGAGAGTAGGAATTAATGGGTCTTTTTCCGAGTGGCAAGCAGTGACTAGTGGGGTACCGCAGGGAGCGGTCCTAGGACCTCAGCTATTCACAATATACATTAATGATCTAGATAAGGGAACTAAATGTAATATCTCCAAGTTTGCAGATGACACAAAGCTGGGTGGGAGTGTGTGCTGCGAGGAGGATACCGAGAAACTTCAGGATGATTTGGGCAGGTTGGGTGAGTGGGCAGAAGCGTGGCAGATGCAATATAACGTGGATAAGTGCGAGGTTATCCACTTTGGTGTCAAAAACAGAAAGGCAGACTATTATCTGAATGGCAATAGATTGGGAGAAGGGGAAGTGCAACGAGACCTAGGTGTCCTTGTGCACCAGTCGCTGAAAGTAAGCATGCAGGTGCAGCAGGCGGTGAAGAAGGCAAATGGTATGTTGGCCTTCATAGCGAAAGGGTTTGAGTATAGGAACAGGGATGTCCTGCTGCAGTTGTACAGGGCCTTGGTGAGACCACACCTTGAGTACTGTGTGCAGTTTTGGTCGCCTTATCTGAGGAAGGATGTTCTTGCCATGGAAGGAGTTCAGCGAAGATTCACAAGGCTGGTACCTGGGATGGCAGGAATGACATATGAGGAGAGATTGGGTCGATTGGGCTTATACTCGCTGGAGTATAGAAGAATGAGAGGGGATCTCATCGAAACATATAACATTCTGACAGGTCTGGACAAACTAGATGCAGGAAGAATGTTCCTGATGGTCGGAGAGTCCAGAACCAGGGGTCATAATCTAAGGATAAGGGGTAAGCCATTTAGGACAGAAATGAGGAAGAATTTCTTCACCCAGAGAGTGGTGAACCTGTGGAATTCTCTACCACAGAAGGTAGTTGAGGCCAAGTCATTAAATATATTCAAGAATGAGTTAGATATATTTCTTAAAGCTAAAGGTATCAAGGGATATGGGGAGAAGGCAGGTACAGGGTACTGAGTTTAGATGATCAGCCATGATCTCATCGAATGGCGGAGCAGGCTCGAGGGGTCAAATGGCCTACTCCTGCTCCTATCTTCTATGTTTCTATGCTTCTATGTTTCTATGTAAAGGGGGCGCGACCCAATTTTTCCCCCATAGAATCATAATTTTCAGCCAATGTCCCAGACTCCTCCATCACTATCCCTGGGTATAGGACATACCGCCAGTCGGAAAGGAGTGGCCCTGGGAGTCCTCAACATTGACTTCGGACCCCACTCCAGAGACTCAGGCACAAAAATCTAGGCTGACACTCCAGTGCAGTGCTGAGGGAGCGCTGGACTGTCGGAGGTGTCGTCTTTTGAATGAGACGTTAAATCGAGACCCCGTCTGCTCTCTCAGGTGGACGTAAAAGATCCCATGGCACTATATCGAAGAAGAGCAGGGGAGTTCTCCCTGGTGTCCTGGCCAATATTTATCCCTCAATCAACATCAGTAAAAAACAGATTATATGGTCATTATCACATTGCTGTTTGTGGGAGCTTGCTGTGCCCAAACTGGCAGCTGCGTTTCCATTACAATATTCCAACAGTGACTACACATCAAAAAGTACTTCATTGGCTGTAAAGCGCTTTGGGACATCTGGTGGTTGTGAAAGGTGCTATATAAGTGCAAGTCTTTCTTTTTCTTTTTTCATGGCTTCAGGTCAAACATGGGCAAGGAAACCTCCTGCTGATTACCACCTACCGCTCTCCCTCAGCTGATGAATCGGTTCTCCTCTATGTTGAACGTCACTTGGAAGAAGTACTGAGGGTAGCAAGGGCACAGAATGTATCTGGGTGGGGGACTTCAATGTCCATCACCAAGAGTGTCTCAGTAGCACCACTACTGGCCGAGCTGGCCGAGTCCTGAAGGACATAGCTGCCAGACTGATCCTGCGACAGGTGCTGAGAGAACCAACACGAGGGAAAGACCTACTTAACATCATCCTTACCAATCTACCTGTTGCAGATACATCTGTCCATGACAGTATTGGTAGCAGTGACCGCCGCACAGTCCTGGTGGAGACGAAGTCCCGTCTTCACACTGAGGACATCCTCCATCGTGTTGTGTGGCACTACCACCGTGCTAAATGGGATAGATTCAGAACAGATCTAGCAGCTCAAAACTGGGCATCCATGAGGCGCTGTGGGCCATCAGCAGCAGCAGAATTGTATTCCACCACAATCTGTAACCTCATGGCCCGGCATATCCCTCACTCTACCATTACCATCAAGCCAGGAGACCAACCCTGTTTCTATGAGTAATGTATAAGAACTTGCCAGGAACAGCACCAGGCATACCTAAAAATGAGGTGCCAACCTGGTGAAGCTACAACACAGGAATAGATGTATGCTAAACAGTGAAAGCAGTATGCTATAGACAGGGCTAAGCGATCCCACAATCAACAGATCAGATCAAAGCTCTGCAGTCCTGCCACATCCAGTCGTGAATGGTGGTGGACCATTAAACAACTAACGTGAAGAGGAGGCTTCATGAATATCCCCATCCTCAATGATGGTGGAGTCCAGCACGTGAGTGCAAAAGACAAGGCTGAAGCATTTGCAACCATCTTCAGCCAGAAGTGCCAAGTGGATGATCCATCTCAGCCTCCACCTGAGGTCCCCACCATCACAGAAGCCAGTCTTCAGCCAATTCGAATCACTCCACGTGATATCAAGAAACAGCTGAGCGCACTGGATACAGCAAAAGCTATGGGCCCCGACAACATCCCTGCTGCAGTGCTGAAGACTTGAGCTCCAGAACTAGCCATGCCTCTAGCCAAGCTATTCCAGTACAACTACAACACTGGACAAAGTGGAAACTTGCCGAGATAAGTTCTGTCCACAAAACACAGGACAAATCCAATCCGGCCAACTACCGCCCCATCAGTCTACTCTCAGTCATCAGCAAAGTGATGGAAGGTGTTGTCGACAGTGCTATTAAGCGGCACTTACTCACCAATAACCTTCTCACCGACGCTCAGTTTGGGTTCTGTCAGGACCACTTGGCTCCAGACCTCATTACAACCTTGGTCCAAATATGGACAAAAGAGCTGAATTCCAGAGGTGAGGTGAGAATGACTGCCTTTGACATTAAGGCAGCACTTGACCGGCATCAAGGCGCCCTAGTAAAACTGAAGTCAATGGGAATCGGGGGGAAAACTCTCCACTGGCTGGAGTCATATCTAGCACAAAGGAAGATGGTTGTGGTTGTTGGAGGCCAATCATCTCCGCCCCAGGACATTGCTGCAGAAATTCCTCAGGGCAGTGTCCTAGGCACAATTCAGTTGCTTCATCAATGGTCGTCCCTCCATCATAGGGTCAGAAGTGGGGATGTTCGCTGATAATTGCACAGTGTTCAGTTCCATTCGCAACTCCTCAGATAATGAAGCATTCCATGCCCACATGCAGCAATGATGTGGAGATGCCGGCGTTGGACTGGGGTGGACAAAAATGAGAAGTCGCACAACACCAGGTTATAGTCCAACAGATTTATTTAATTTTACAAGCTTTCGAAGCAGTTCGCTCCTTCGTCAGGTAAGTTAGCAATGAGAGAATCTCCCAGAATTCACAATTTAAACCCAGACAAAATCTATTCACATTATTCCCTACAACAAAGAGCACAGCCAAGACAATGAGATGTGTCCCAGGGGGTCCAACGTGTCAAACCACCTGCTGGCTGCATATCCTGTCAATTTGTGTTCTTGTGTTAGTCTTTTTAAAAAAAAAAACACCTGGGAAGACCGGCCATGATGTCAAGTCACGTTCTGTATCGTGACATGAACCCGATATCGCGATTGAGGCCATCCTCATGAGTGCGGAACTTGGCTATCAGTTTCTGCTCTATGATTTTGCGCTGTCGTGTATCTCGAAGGCCGCCTTGGAGAACGCTTACCCGCAGATCCGAGGCTGAATGCCCCTGGCTGCTGAAGTGTTCCCCGACTGGGAGGCAACCCTCCTGCCTGGCGATTGTTGCGCGGTGTCCGTTCATACGTTGTCTCAGTGTCTGCATGGTCTCGCCGATGTACCATGCTCTGCAAGACCTGGACGACATTCAGGCTTGGGCTGATAAGTGGCAAGTAACATTCGCGCCAAACAAGTGCCAGGCAATGACCATCTCCAACAAGAGAGAGTCTAGCCACTTCCTCTTGACATTCAACGGGATTACCATCGCCGAATCCCCCACCATCAACATCCTGGGGGCTATTGATCAGAAACTTAACTGGACCAGCCACATATATACTGTGGCAATAAGCCCAGGTCAGAGGCTGGGTATTCTGTGGTGAGTGAATCACCTCCTGACTCCCCAAAGCCTTTCCACCATCTACAATGCACAAGTCAGGAGTGTGATGGAATACTCTCCACTTGCCTGGGTGAGTGCAGCTCCAACAACACTCAAGAAGCTCGACACCATCCAGGACAATGCAGCCCGCTTGATTGACACCCCATCCACCACCTTAAACATTCACTCCCTCCACCACTGGCATACCGTGGCTGCAGTGTGTACCATCTACAAGATGCACTGCAGCAACTCGCCAAGGCTTCATTGACATCACCTCCCAAACCCGCAACCTCTTCCACTTAGAAGGACAAGGGCAGCAGGTGGATGGGAACATCACCACCTCCAAATTTGCCTCCAAATCACACACCATCCTGACTTGGAAATATATCGCTGTTCCTTCATCATCGCTGGGTCAAAATCCTGGAATTCCCTCCCTAACAGCACTGTGGCAGTACCTTCACCACAGCGGGTCAAGGAGGCAGCTCACCACCAAGGGCAATTAGGGATGGGCAATAAATGCTGGCCTTGCCATAGATGCTCACATCCCATGAGTGAATAAAAAAACCAGATAATGACAGAGAAAACGGCAGAAGTATTGAATATGTACTTCGCCTCAGTTTTTACTAAAGAAGATAACAAAATAGACACTTCGCTGGAGGAGGATCTTAAAAAGAAGATTAATACAGTTGGGATAGAAAGGGAGAAAGTAATTGACAAACTAGCCAAACTAAAAGAGGATAAAGCCCCAGGTCTGGATGGTATTCACCCACACAAACTCATGGAAACTGGGGAGGAGATAGCAGAGGCACTAGTTTATATATATAAAAGAGTTCCATAGAAGAGGGGTTAGTGCCAGAGGACTGGCAAACAGCTAATGTTGTTCCTATATACAAAAAGGGAGATAGACAAAACCTGGGAACTATAGACCAGTCAGCTTAACGTCAGTGAGAGGAAAGATACTGGAATCTATACGAAAAGAAGTGATAGAAGAGCATCTAGAGACAGAAGATACAATAATAAATAGTTAGCATGGATTCCGAAAGGCTGATTCATGCTTAACTAACCTGATAGGATTCTTTGAAGTGGTAACAGGAAGAGTAGACAAGGGTAATGCAGTAGATGTCATATACTTGGATTTTCAAAAGGCCTTCGATAAGGCACCACACGATAGGCTCATGACGAAGGTTAGGGCATGTGGAGTCAGGGGACGGATAGCTGAATGGATAGCAAATTGGCTAAAAAATAGAAAGCAAAGAGTAGGGGTAAAGGGTAGTTATTCAGATTGGAGGAAGATAGAAAGCGGTGTTCCACAAGGATCAGTGCCGGGACCACTGTTATTCATAATTTACATTAATGATTTGGACTTGGGAACAAGTAACTCAATATCAAAATGTGCAGATGATACCAAACTGGGGGGGTATAGCTCACACCGAGGAAGAATGCAACAAAATACAAGAAGACATTAGAAAACTTGCAGACTGGGCAGTTAAGTGGCAAATGAACTTCAACATAGATAAATGTGAGGTGATGCACTTTTGTAGGAAAAATAGAAACATCACCTACTCCTTAGAAAATAAGAAACTGAAAGGGGTAGAAGAGCAAAGGGATCTAGGGATACAGGTGAACAAATCATTAAAAGCAGCATCGCAGGCCAGCAAAGCAATTAATGCTAACAAAGCACTGGGATTTATTTCTAGGAATATAGAATTCAAAAGTAATGAAGTTATGTTCAACTTGTATAGGACCCTGGTCAGGGCGCAGTTCTGGTCACCATAGCATAAAAAGGACATAGAAGCACTGGAGAAAGTACAAAAAAGATTTACAAAGTTGGTACCAGAACTGAGAGATTACAGCTGTCGGGAACGATTGAACAGGTTAGGGCTTTTTTCTTTAGAAAAGAGAAGATTTAGAGGTGATCTGATAGCGTCTTTAAAATTAGGAATGGGTTGGACAGGGTAGATGCGTAGAGAATGTTTCCTCATGTGGGGGAGTCCAAAACTAGGGGCCATAAATACAAGATAGTTACTAATAAATCCAATAGGGAAATAAGGAGAACGCTCTTTACTCAGAGTGCTTAGAGTGTGGAACTTGCTAACACAGAAAGTGGTTGAGGCAAATAGCTTAGATGCTTTCAAAAGGAAACTAGACGAGTAGATGTGAGAAAAGGGAATAGAAAGGCTGAGATGAGGTAGATGAAATGGGAGGAGACTTATGTGGAGTCTATACACCAGACGAGTTGGGCAGAATGGCCTATTTCTGTGCTGTAAATTCTATGTACATCCATGAGCTGCTGTGGGCTATCAGCAGCAGCATAATTTTATTCCACCACAATCTGTAAACTCATGCCCTCACTCTACCATTACCATCAAGCCAGGGGACCAACCCTGGTTCGATGAGGAGTGTAGGAGAGCATGCCAGGATCAGCACCAGGCGTAACTAAAAAAAATGAGGTGCCCACCTGGTGAAGCTACAACACAGGACCACATGCATGCTAAACAACGGGAGCAGCGTGCTATAGACAGAGCTAAGCGATCCCACAACCAACAGATCAGCTCAAAGCTCTGCATTCCTACCACATCCAGTCGTGAATTGCAGTGGACAATTAAGCAACTAATGGGAGGAGGAGGCTCCATGAACATCTCATCCTCAAGGATGGTGGAGCCCAGCACATGAGTGCAAAAGGCAAGGCTGAAGCATTCGCAACCACCTTCAGCCAGAAGTGCCGAGTGGATGATCCATCTTGGCCTCCTCCTGAGGTCCCCACCATCACAGAAGCCATTCTTCAGACAATTCAATTCATTCCACGTGATAGCAAGAAACGACTGAGCACACTGGATACAGCAAAGGCTATGGGCCCCGACAACATCCCAGCTGTAGTGCAGAAGACTTGTGCTCCAGAACTAGCTGCACCTCTAGCCAAGCTGTTCCAGTACAGCTACAACACCTACCCGACAATGTGGAAAACTACCCAGGTATGTCCTGTCCACAAAAAGCAGGACAAATCTAATCCGGCCAATTACCATCCCATCAGCCTACTCCAATCTGGAATCACGGGCACCGCAGCCTTGTCCCTCTGCCTCCTCTCCACAGCCTGGACCCTCTGTCTCCTCTCCACAGCCTGGACCCTCTGCCTCCTCTCCACAGCCTGGACCCTCTGCCTCCTCTCCACAGTCTGGACCCACTGCCCCCTCCCCACAGTCTGGACCCTCTGCCTCCTCCCCACAGCCTGGACCCTCTGTCTCCTCCCCACAGTCTGGACCCTCTGCCTCCTCCCCACAGCCTGGACCCTCTGCCTCCTCTCCACAGTCTGGACCCACTGCCTCCTCCCCACAGTCTGGACCCCCTGCCTCCTCTCCGCAGCCTGGACCCCCTGCCCCCTCTCCACAGCCTGGACCCTCTGCCTCCTCTCCACGGTCTGGACCCTCTGCATCCTCTCCGCAGCCTGGACCCCCTGCCTCCTCTCCACAGCCTGGACCCTCTGCATCCTCTCCGCAGCCTGGACCCTCTGCCTCCTCTCCACAGTCTGGACCCACTGCCCCCTCCCCACAGTCTGGACCCACTGCCTCCTCCCCACAGTCTGGACCCTCTGCCTCCTCCCCACAGTCTGGACCCTCTGCCTCCTCTCCACAGCCTGGACCCTCTGCCTCCTCTCCACAGTCTGGACCCTCTGCCTCCTCTCCACAGTCTGGACCCTCTGCCTCCTCTCCACAGTCTGGACCCTCTGCCTCCTCTCCACAGCCTGGACCCTCTGCCTCCTCTCCACAGTCTGGACCCTCTGCCTCCTCTCCACAGTCTGGACCCTCTGCCTCCTCTCCACAGTCTGGACCCTCTGCCTCCTCTCCACAGCCTGGACCCTCTGCCTCCTCTCCACAGCCTGGACCCTCTGCCTCCTCTCCACAGTCTGGACCCACTGCCCCCTCCCCACAGTCTGGACCCTCTGCCTCCTCTCCACAGTCTGGACCCTCTGCCTCCTCTCCACAGTCTGGACCCACTGCCCCCTCCCCACAGCCTGGATCCTCTGCCTCCTCTCTCCTCTCTCAGTTCTGAACTCCGTCCTAGCAGACAGGTTGGTGACCTGATGTAGGGCACATGTTGGTCATGCAAACTTAGGACGTAGCCCTCGTTTGTTTAGTAAAACAAAAAAGTCTTGCATTTCCATAGCACCTTTCACGACCACTGGACATCCCAAAGTGCTTTACAGCCAATGAAGTACTTTTTTAAAAAGTGTAGTCACTGTTGTAATATAGGAAACGCGGCAGCCAATTTGCACACAGCAAACTCCCACAAACAGCAATGTGATAATGACCAGATAATCTATTTTTTTGTGATGTTGATTGAGGGATAAATATTGACCAGGACACCGGGGAGAACTCCCCTGCTCTTCTTCGAAATAGTGCCATGGGATCTTTTACGTCCACCTGAGAGAGCAGATGGGGCCTCGGTTTAATGTCTCATCCAAAAGACAGCACCTTCGACAGTGCAGCACTCCCTCAGCACTGCACTGAAGTATCAGCCTAGATTTTTGTGCTCAAGTCTCTGGAGCAGGACTTGAACCCACAACCTTCTGAGAGGCGAGAGTGCTGCCCACTGAGCCACTGGTAACACTCAGCAATGGTTTTCCAACTCTTTCTCATTCCTGTTATTACTCGGCTAGCCTCCAGGAGACGCAATCTGGTACTGCAACCCCCACCACTCTGATTCATCGGTTGGAAAGTGCACAGCTCGGGATTGCACTGAGCCTTGCAAACCAGGAAGGTCTCAGATTGAAACCCCTTAGTCTGTGCTGCATTGGCTGGTCTGAGTCAAGGCATCAGTAGGAATGGCAAATTAGCCTCAGTGACCCCAGTCTTGGGGGGGGGGCGGAGAATAGCTAAAATGACCACTCTCTAGTGACCCCCTTAGTGCTTGTCTATGGACATGGGTGAGGATAGGATGGGAGGATAGGACTCACATGTAGTTACCTCCATGGACAGATAGTCTGCTGACAGTCAGGCCTAGGTGTTCAGATCATAACGCAGATAGT
Source organism: Squalus acanthias (assembly GCA_030390025.1). Taxonomy (NCBI): domain Eukaryota; kingdom Metazoa; phylum Chordata; class Chondrichthyes; order Squaliformes; family Squalidae; genus Squalus; species Squalus acanthias. Next base: position 24,392,459 of record CM059450.1, on the reverse strand, counting down.
CACCCATTAAATTGGATGGGTTTCCATTGGCATAAATAATTGGAAGGCCCAGGCCTCAGTGTCTAGGCTCACATGAAAAATGGAGTCGCTGGTGCAGGTTGATTGTACTCCAGCAAGAGTCAAAACCTTCAGAAGAGAAGGGATGGGTGAGGACATTGTTTCACACAGCGAGTTGTTGCGAATGCACTGCCTGAAATTCAATAACTTTCAAAAGGGAATTGGATATATACTTGAAAAAGGAAACATTTCCAGGGCTATGGGGAAAGAGCAGGGGAGTGGGACGAATTGGAGAGCTCTTTCAAACAGCTGGAATAGTTACGATGGGCCGAATGGCCTCCTAGTATTCTGTATGATTCTAAAGGGGAAAAATTGAGTTGCACCCCCTTTGGGGCGCTAACTTCGCCGGGGCGCTACTTTTAGAGCCCCGAAAAAATTAGCGCCCCCGCTGCCGAAATTCATCGGTAGCACCCCAAGAGGGAAGCGGGGCGCTACTGGAAGTGCCCTGCCTCCCTCTTGGGATGCTGCGAGGGAATATCGCGGCATTACGTGGCGCTGCGCTACGTCGCGCCGCGGTACTGCAAGCCTTCTTCCCCTTCCTAAAGGGGAGGGGCCTTGCGCAGCGCAACCCGGGGCCCAGCTGGGCCACCAGGGATTGGAGTGCCAGCAAAAGACCTCCTGCTCCTTCTACCCTATTCCCATCTAACTGCTTACCTTCCTGGCCTCCATGTTAACTGATATTGTTAATGGTTCTCTCTCCCATTCAAATCTGCCATTATCACCCCGCTCCTCAAAAAATACACCCTCGACTCCTCTGTCTTTGCAAACTACTGCCCCCATCTCCAACTTCCCTTTCCTCTCCAAAGTCCTTGAATGTGCTGTCGCCTCCCAAATCCATGCCCAGCTTTCCCGGAACTCCAGGTTTGAACCCCTCCAATCAGGTTTCCGCCCCGCCACAACACTGACACAGCCCTTATCAAAGTGACAAATAATATCCAATGTGACTCTGACCATGGTAAACTATCCCTCCTTGTATATCTCGACCTGTCTGCAGCCTTTGACGCGGTTGACCACACCATCCTCCTCCAATGCCTCTCCACCGTCATCCAGCTGGGTGGGACTGTACTCACCTGCTCCATTCTCTCTATCCAGTCATAGCCAGAGAATCACCTGCCATGGCTTCTCTTCCCACTCCTGCATGTTACCTCTAGAGTCCCTCAAGGATCTATCCTTGGCCCCCTCCTATTTCACATCTACTTGCTGCCCCTCGGTGATATCTTCATAAAACACAATGTCCGTTTCCACATGTACACTGACGACACTCAGCTCTACCTCATCACCACTTCTCTCGACCCCTCCACTGTCTCTGATGTGTCAAGCTGTTCATCCAACATCCAGTTCTGGATGAGCAGACATTTCTGCCAACCAAATATGGTGAAGACCGAAGCCATTGTCTTCGATCCCCGACATAAACCCCGTTCCCTAGCCACTGACTGCATCCCTCTCACTGGTCACTGTCTGAGGCTGAACCAGACTGTTTGCAACCTTGGTGTCGTATTTGACCCTGAGATGACCTTCCGACCACACATTTGCGCCATCACTAAGACCGCCTACTTCCACCTCCATAACATTGCCCATCTCTGCCCCTGCCTCAGCTCATCCGCTGCTGAAACCCTCATCCATGCATTTGTTAGCTCCAGACTTGACTATTCCAACACACTCCTTGCCGCTCTTCCATCTTCCACCCTCCATAAACTTGTGCTCATCCAAAACTCTGCTGCCCATAATCCTAATTCACACCAAGCTCCGTTCACCCATAACCCCTGTGCTCGCTGACCTACATTGGCACCTGGTTTGGCAATGCCTCGATTTTAAAATTCTCATCCTTGTTTTCAAATCCCTCCATGGCCTCGCCCCTCCCTATCTCTGTAATCTCCTCCAGCCCTACAACCCCCGAGATATCTGCGCTCCTCCAAGTCTGGCCTCTTGTGCTTCCCCAATTTTCATCGCTCCACCATTGGTAGCCGTGCTTTCAGCTGCCAAGGCCCTAAGCTCTGGTATTCCCTCCCTAAACCTCTCCGCCTCTCTACCTCACTCTCCTCCTTGAAGACACTCCTTAAAACCGACCTCTATACCATGTTTTAGGTCCACCGGTCCTAATATCTCCTTTTGTGGCTCAGTGTCAAATTTTGTCTGATAATGCTCCTGTGAAGCACCTTGGGACGTTTTACTATGTTAAAGGTGCTCTATAAATACAAGTTGTTGTTGTATATCAGAGACAGGCTCTCACTACAGGTAGCAGCAATGTGTGACTGTATATCAGAGACTGGCTCTCACTACAGGTAGCAGCAATGTGTGACTGTATATCAGAGACTGGCTCTCACTATATTTGGGCTGGTACAGTGGGAAAGTTGTCACAAGCATATTGTTTAATGAGGAATGGTGGATGGAGATAGTTGAAACGCCATAGCATACAAGGCTACGGACCAAGTGCTGGAAAATGGGATGAGAATAGACAGGGCTTGATGGCTGGCGCAGACACGATGGGCCGAAGGGCCTCTTTCTGTGCTGTATAACTCTATGACTCTATGGGGGAGAAATTCAGTATCGCCCCATTTGGGGCGCAATTATCGGCCGGGCGCAAAGATTAGCGCCTGGTGCTAATTATCGCCACCGACTGCAAACTTGACTTTTATCGCTCCTGGAGGTGATTGCAGCGCTAAATCAGGCGCTTCACACCTGTCTTAAGGCGCAAAGGCCGAGGAGCGAGGCGCTACCTCAGAGCGCTGGCGAAGCTCATGTAATGTCAGTCAGCAATGGAACACACACACAATGGCACGGGCCAGTTCTTAAAGGGGAGGGTTGATCTTGCTTTCCATCCACATCCTGCTCATTGCAGCCTTGAATCTTGGCCTGGAGAGACCTGCACATCAAATGTGCTGGAAAGAACAATGGAGAGTACCAGGCAAAGAGCTCAGAGTGCAGCCCCCACAATCTCTGCTAAATCGACACAAGGAATGGCAAATCAAAATGAACCTGCAAAGTGCTGCTCAGTACCCAAAACTCCTTCACACAACGTTGAATCTCTCCAGAAGTCTCTCCCTCTCTCTCTCAGAATGCGTAGTTCAAAAATGGCACCAACAATAAAAGGCAGGAAGCGGTCACCTTTAAATAGCGCTCCCCCTTTCCCTTCATGACTGCAGAACGCTCCCCTCAACCTGTCGTTGCTAGCGTCAGGCGGTAAGGCAGGGGGCGCCACTCAATATCCGCTCCGGGGCGATACCGGGGCGTTGCGCACTCGAGTGACGTCATGATCTGCCGGCGCAGGAGATCGTGGCGGTAGTGTTTAGCGCCGCCGCAAAATGTCTAGTTAATTTCGCGAGCGGCGCAAACTTCGCCACGCCTGGGCGCTAGATGCTTTGCGCCCCATTAGCGCCCTCTTAAGGCGCTAACGGGAGGCGCAACCAACTGAATTTTTCCCCCTATGACTCTAGTTGAAGGGTTAACTTGAATCACCCTGTGCAGTTGGTGTGATGCCAGAGTGTGAGTCACCGTTAGTCGTGCCTTCACCTGCTAGCGATGCTCTCACATTGTTGGTGTGTATTGGAATGTTGAATCATGTCTCGGAGTGCAAACAATACCCCATTCTAGCCCCGTGTGGACCCTCCCACACATCTGTGAGCTGCACACAGAGTGGGGCAATCCTGGCTACAATGGGAGCCGTTTCCCTGATTTGGAGAATGAGCTGTCGGCCTCTGCTCCACATTCCCACCATGTCAGCACTTTGCCTCTTTCCTCTGTTTAAAAATAGTTCTGAAAGCAGTCAAGTGGCTATTTATAGATCAGTGACTTGGACATAGTCACAACTTTTATAGCACAGCACCCTTTCACAATAAATGACAGGAACAATGACTCTACTACTGATTACCAACAGAATGGACCAAAATTAAACAATGTTTCATGATGTGAGAACAGAGAAAGTGAGAGAGGGAGAGAAAGAGAGCAAGTGACAGAGAGAGAGAGAGACAGAGAGAGAATCAGGCAGAGAGAGAGACAGAGAGATAGAGAGAGCGACAGAGAGAGACAGAAAATCAGACAGAGAGACAGAGATAGAGAAAGAGAGAGAGAGCGACAGTGAGAGAGAGACAGAGAGAGAATCAGGCAGAGAGAGCGACAGAGAGAGACAGAAAATCAGACAGAGAGACAGAGATAGAGAGAGAAAGAGAGAGAGAGCGACAGTGAGAGAGCGACAGAGAGAGACAGAGGGAATCAGACAGAGAGACAGAGAGATAGAGAGAGAGAGAGAGAGGCAGAGAAAAAGAGAGTGACAGAGAGAGAGACAGAGAGAGAATCAGACAGAGAGAGAGCGACAGAAAAATAGAGAGAGGGAAAGAAAGAGAGCGACAGAGAGATAGAGATATATACATATATATATAGAGAGAGAGAGGCAGAGAAAGAGAGAGAGCGACAGAGAGAGAGAGACACAGAGAGAGAGCGACAGAGAGAGAGAGACAGAGAGAGAGCGACACAGAGAGATCATAGAAATTTACAGCACAGAAGGAGGACATTCGGCCCATCGTGTCTGTGCCAGACAAAAAAGAGCCACCCAGCCTAATCCCACTTTCCAACTCTTGGTCCGTAGCCCTGTAGGTTACGGCACTTCAAGTGCATATCCAAGCACTTTTTAAATGTGATGAGGGTCTCTGCCTCTACCACCCTTTCAGGCAGTGAGTTCCAGACCCCCACAACCCTCTGGGTGAAAAACATTTTGCTCAACACCCCTCTAATCCTTCTATCAATTACTTTAAATCTATGTCCCCTGGTTATTGACCTCTCTGCTAAGGGAAATAGGCCCTTCCTATCCAGGCCCCTCATAATATTATACACCTCAATCAAGTCTCCCCTCAGCCTTCTCTGTTCCAAAGAAAACAACCCCAGCCTATCCAGTCATTCCTCATAGCTAAAATTCCCCAGCCTAGGCAACATCCTCATGAATCTCCTCTGTTCCCCATCTAGTGCAATCACATCCTTCCTGTAAGGTGGTGACCAGAACTGTACGCAGTACTCTAGCTGAGGCATAACTAGTGTTTTATACAGTTCAAGAATAACCTCCCTGCTCTTATATTTTATGCCTCGGCTAATAAAGGAAAGTATCCCGTATGCCTTCTTAACCACCTTATCTACCTGTCCTGCTACCTTCAGGGATCTGTGGACATGCACTCCAAGGTCCCTTTGTTCCTCTACACTTCTCAGTATTCCACCATTTATAGTGTATTCCCTTTCCTTGTTAGCCCTCCCCAAATGTATTACCTCACACTTCTCCAGATTGAATTCCATTTGCCACTTTTCTGCCGACCTGACCAGCCCATTGATACAGCTTTCGTCCTCACTATCAACCACATGGCCAATTTTTGTATCATCTGCAAACTTCTTAATCATGCCTCCTACATTGAAGTCTAAATTAGTGATATATACCACAAAAAGCAAGGGACCTAATGCTGAACCCTGCAAAACCCCACTGGAAACAACCTTCCAGTCACAAAAATACCCTTTACTCTTTGCTTCCTGCCACTGAGTCAATTTTGGATCTAACTTGTCATTTTCCCGTGGATTCATGGCTTTTAATTTTCTGATGCGGAGATGCCGGTGTTGGACTGGGGTGGACAAAATTGAGAGGTCGCACAACACCAGGTTATAGTCCAACAGTTTTATTTGAAATCACAAGCTTTCGGAGCTATCAATCGCCACTTCCTCAGGTGAAGTAGGGGTGATCGATAGCTCCGAAAGCTTGTGATTTCAAATAAAACTGTTGGACTATAACCTGGTGTTGTGCGACCTCTCAATTTTAATTTTCTGACCAGTCTGGCATGTGGGACCTTGTCAAAAGCCTTGCTAAAATCCATGTAGACGACATCAAACGTGCTACCCTCATCAACCCTCCTTGTTACCTCCACAAAAAATTCAATCAAGGTAGTCAGGCACGACCTTCCCTTAACATATCGATGCTGGCTGTCCTTGATTAGAGAGAGGGAGAGAGGCAGGGAGAGCCAGAGAAGGAGAGAGAGAGAGACGCGGTGGGGGGGGGGGGGGTGGAGAAAGAGACAGAGAGGGTGAGAAAGAGGGGGAGAGAAGAAAGAAAGAGACAGACAGGGAGAGAGTAAGAGAAAGAAACAGAGAGAGGGAGAGAGAGAGAGACGGAGAGATTGACTGAGACCGAGAGAGAGTGACAGGGATAGAGACAGTACGAGAAAAAGACAGACAGAGAGAGAGAGAGAGAGAGAGATGTAATTACAGGGGGAGAGAGAGAGAGAGGAAGAGACCAAGATAGAGAGTCGGAGAGACGGAGACAGAGAGAGAGATAGGAGAGAGACAGGGAGAGAGAGAAAGGGAGAGAGAGGCAGGGAGAGCAAGACAGAAAAAGAGAGAGAGACAGTGAAAGAGACACAGGGACTGGGAGAGAGACAGCAAAAGACCGTGAGAGAAAGGGAGAGGCAGAGAGAGAGAGAGAAGGAGAAGCAGCGAGCGAGGGACAGACAAGAGAAAAAGAGAGACATACAGACAAAGAGAGAGAGACAGAGTAAGAGAGAGAGAGAGACAAAGTGAGAGTGAGTGAGAGAGAGAGTGAGAGAGAGAGATAGACAGAGAGAGAGAGAGAAAGAGAGATGGAGCAGGAATAGAAAGAGAGATGGAGAGAGCAACATGACGGAGCTCCCAACAATTGGCAACACTGCAAATACATTATAGGGTGGGGGGAGACAGCTGGAACACACCAGTATTCGACAGGGACCCAGTAATGCTGCAGGTCTGCCACTCCTGGGATTTCCAGTATCCCGCTAAAGGGCGGAATTTCAATCAACCCAGAGACCCGGGACTAGGTGTAATACTGGGGTCTGTACAGGACTAGGTGTAATACTGGGGTCTGTACGGGACTAGGTGTAATACTGGGGTCAGTACAGGACTAGGTGTAATACTGGGGTCTGTAAAGGACTAGGTATAATACTGGGGTCTGCACAGGACTAGGTGTAATACTGGGGTCTGTACAGGACTAGGAGTAATACTGGGGTCTGTACGGGACTAGGTGTAATACTGGTGTCTGTACAGGACTAGGTGTAATACTGGGGTCTGTACGGGACTAGGTGTAATACTGGGGTCTGTACAGGACTTGGTGTAATACTGGGGTCTGTACAGGACTAGGTGTAATACTGGGGTCTGTACAGGACTTGGTGTAATACTGGGGTCTGTATAGGACGAGGTGTAATACTGGGATCTGTACAGGACTAGGTGTAATACTGGGGTTTGTACAGGACTAGGTGTAATACTGGGATCTGTACAGGACTAGGTGTAATACTGGGATCTGTACAGGACTAGGTGTAATACTGGAGTCTGTACAGGACTAGGTGTAATACTGGGATCTGTACAGGACTAGGTGTAATACTGGGATCTGTACAGGACTAGGTGTAATACTGGAGTCTGTACAGGACTAGGTGTAATACTGGGGTTTGTACAGGACTAGGTGTAATACTGGGATCTGTACAGGACTAGGTGTAATACTGGGATCTGTACAGGACTAGGTGTAATACTGGAGTCTGTACAGGACTAGGTGTAATACTGGGATCTGTACAGGACTAGGTGTAATACTGGGGTCAGTACAGGACTAGGTGTAATACTGGGGTCTGCACAGGACTAGGTGTAATACTGGGATCTGTACAGGACTAGGTGTAATACTGGGGTCTGTACAGGACTAGGTATAATACTGGGGTCTGTACAGGACTAGGTGTAATACTGGGGTCTGTACAGGACTAGGTGTAATACTGGTGTCTGTACAGGACTAGGTGTAATACTGGGATCTGTACAGGACTAGGTGTAATACTGGGGTCTGTACAGGACCAGGTGTAATACTGGGGTCAGTACAGGACTAGGTGTAATACTGGGGTCTGTACAGGACTAGGTGTAATGCTGGGGTCTGTACAGGACTAGGTGTAATACTGGGGTCTGTACAGGACTAGGTGTAATACTGGGGTCTGTACGGGACTAGGTGTAATACTGGGATCTGTACAGGACTAGATGTAATACTGGGGTCTGTGCAGGACTAGGTGTAACACTGGTGTCTGTACAGGACTAGGTGTAATACTGGTGTCTGTACAGGACTAGGTGTAATACTGGGATCTGTACAGGACTAGGTGTAATACTGGGGTCTGTACAGGACTAGGTGTAATACTGGGGTCTGTACAGGACTGGGTGTAATACTGGGGTCAGTACAGGACTAGGTGTAATGCTGGGGTCTGTACAGGACTAGGTGTAATACTGGGGTCTGTACAGGACTAGGTGTAATACTGGGGTCTGTACAGGACTAGGTGTAATACTGGAGTCTGTACAGGACTAGGTGTAATACTGGGGTCTGTACAGGACTAGATGTAATACTGGGGTCTGTACAGGACTAGATGTAATACTGGGGTCTGTACAGGACTAGGTGTAATACTGGTGTCTGTACAGGACTAGGTGTAATACTGGTGTCTGTACAGGACTAGGTGTAATACTGGGGTCTGTACAGGACTAGATGTAATACTGGGGTCTGTACAGGACTAGGTGTAATAGTGGGGTCTGTACAGGACCAGGTGTAATACTGGTGTCTGTACAGGACTAGATGTAATACTGGGGTCTGTACAGGACTAGGTGTAATACTGGGGTCTGTACAGGACTAGGTGTAATACTGGGGTCTGTACAGGACTAGGTGTAATACTGGTGTCTGTACAGGACTAGGTGTAATACTGGGGTCTGTACAGGACTAGGTGTAATACTGGGGTCTGTACAGGACTAGGTGTAATACTGGGGTCTGTACAGGACTAGGTGTAATACTGGGGTCTGTACAGGACTAGGTGTAATACTGGTGTCTGTACAGGACTAGGTGTAACACTGGGGTCTGTGCAGGACTAGGTGTAATACTGGTGTCTGTACAGGACTAGGTGTAATACTGGGGTCTGTACAGGACTAGGTGTAATACTGGTGTCTGTACAGGACTAGGTGTAATACTGGGGTCTGTACAGGACTAGGTGTAATACTGGGTCTGTACAGGACTAGGTGTAATACTGGGGTCTGTACAGGACTAGGTGTAATACTGGGGTCTGTACAGGACTAGGTGTAATACTGGGGTCTGTACAGGACTAGGTGTAATACTGGGGTCTGTACAGGACTAGGTATAATACTGGTGTCTGTACAGGACTAGGTGTAATACTGGTGTCTGTACAGGACTAGATGTAATACTGGTGTCTGTACAGGACTAGGTGTAATACTGGTGTCTGTACAGGACTAGGTGTAATACTGGGGTCTGTACAGGACTAGGTGTAATACTGGGGTCTGTACAGGACTAGATGTAATACTGGGGTCTGTACAGGACTAGGTGTAATACTGGTGTCTGTACAGGACTAGATGTAATACTGGTGTCTGTACAGGACTAGGTGTAATACTGGGGTCTGTACGTGACTCGGTGTAATACTGGGGTCTGTACAGGACTAGGTGTAATACTGGGGTCTGTACAGGACTAGATGTAATACTGGTGTCTGTACAGGACTAGGTGTAATACTGGGATCTGTACAGGACTAGGTGTAATACTGGGATCTGTACAGGACTAGGTGTAATACTGGGATCTGTACAGGACTAGGTGTAATACTGGGGTCTGTACAGGACTAGGTGTAATACTGGGATCTGTACAGGACTAGGTGTAATACTGGGGTCAGTACAGGACTAGGTGTAATACTGGGGTCTGCACAGGACTAGGTGTAATACTGGGATCTGTACAGGACTAGGTGTAATACTGGGGTCTGTACAGGACTAGGTATAATACTGGGTCTGTACAGGACTAGGTGTAATACTGGGGTCTGTACAGGACTAGGTGTAATACTGGGGTCTGTACAGGACTAGGTGTAATACTGGGGTCTGTACAGGACTAGGTGTAATACTGGTGTCTGTACAGGACTAGGTGTAATACTGGGGTCTGTACAGGACTAGGTGTAATACTGGGGTCTGTACAGGACTAGGTGTAATACTGGGGTCTGTACAGGACTAGGTGTAATACTGGGGTCTGTACAGGACTAGGTGTAATACTGGGGTCTGTACAGGACTAGGTGTAATACTGGGGTCTGTACAGGACTAGGTGTAATACTGGGGTCTGTACAGGACTAGGTGTAATACTGGGGTCTGTACAGGACTAGGTGTAATACTGGGGTCTGTACAGGACTAGGTGTAATACTGGGGTCTGTACAGGACTAGGTGTAATACTGGGGTCTGTACAGGACTAGGTGTAATACTGGGTCTGTACAGGACTAGGTGTAATACTGGGGTCTGTACAGGACTAGGTGTAATACTGGTGTCTGTACAGGACTAGGTGTAATACTGGGTCTGTACAGGACTAGGTGTAATACTGGGGTCTGTACAGGACTAGGTGTAATACTGGGGTCAGTACAGGACTAGGTGTAATACTGGGGTCTGTACAGGACTAGGTGTAATACTGGGGTCTGTACAGGACTAGGTGTAATACTGGGGTCTGTACAGGACTAGGTGTAATACTGGGATCTGTACAGGACTAGGTGTAATACTGGGGTCTGTACAGGACTAGGTGTAATACTGGGGTCTGTACAGGACTAGGTGTAATACTGGGGTCTGTACAGGACTAGGTGTAATACTGGGGTCTGTACAGGACTAGGTGTAATACTGGTGTCTGTACAGGACTAGGTGTAATACTGGTGTCTGTACAGGACTAGGTGTAATACTGGAGTCTGTACAGGACTAGGTGTAATACTGGGGTCTGTACAGGACTAGGTGTAATACTGGGGTCTGTACAGGACTAGATGTAATACTGGGGTCTGTACAGGACTAGGTGTAATACTGGTGTCTGTACAGGACTAGATGTAATACTGGTGTCTGTACAGGACTAGGTGTAATACTGGGGTCTGTACGTGACTCGGTGTAATACTGGGGTCTGTACAGGACTAGGTGTAATACTGGGGTCTGTACAGGACTAGATGTAATACTGGTGTCTGTACAGGACTAGGTGTAATACTGGGGTCTGTACAGGACTAGGTGTAATACTGGGATCTGTACAGGACTAGGTGTAATACTGGGATCTGTACAGGACTAGGTGTAATACTGGGTCTGTACAGGACTAGGTGTAATACTGGGATCTGTACAGGACTAGGTGTAATACTGGGGTCAGTACAGGACTAGGTGTAATACTGGGGTCTGCACAGGACTAGGTGTAATACTGGGATCTGTACAGGACTAGGTGTAATACTGGGGTCTGTACAGGACTAGGTATAATACTGGGATCTGTACAGGACTAGGTGTAATACTGGGGTCTGTACAGGACTAGGTGTAATACTGGGGTCTGTACAGGACTAGGTGTAATACTGGGGTCTGTACAGGACTAGGTGTAATACTGGTGTCTGTACAGGACTAGGTGTAATACTGGGATCTGTACAGGACTAGGTGTAATACTGGGGTCTGTACAGGGACTAGGTGTAATACTGGGATCTGTACAGGACTAGGTGTAATACTGGGGTCTGTACAGGACTAGGTGTAATACTGGGTCTGTACAGGACTAGGTGTAATACTGGTGTCTGTACAGGACTAGGTGTAATACTGGGGTCTGTACAGGACTAGGTGTAATACTGGGGTCTGTACAGGACTAGGTGTAATACTGGGGTCTGTACAGGACTAGGTGTAATACTGGGGTCTGTACAGGACTAGGTGTAATACTGGGTCTGTACAGGACTAGGTGTAATACTGGGGTCTGTACAGGACTAGGTGTAATACTGGGGTCTGTACAGGACTAGGTGTAATACTGGGGTCTGTACAGGACTAGGTGTAATACTGGGGTCTGTACAGGACTAGGTGTAATACTGGGGTCTGTACAGGACTAGGTGTAATACTGGGGTCTGTACAGGACTAGGTGTAATACTGGGTCTGTACAGGACTAGGTGTAATACTGGGGTCTGTACAGGACTAGGTGTAATACTGGTGTCTGTACAGGACTAGGTGTAATACTGGGTCTGTACAGGACTAGGTGTAATACTGGGGTCTGTACAGGACTAGGTGTAATACTGGGGTCTGTACAGGACTAGGTGTAATACTGGGGTCTGTACAGGACTAGGTGTAATACTGGGGTCTGTACAGGACTAGGTGTAATACTGGGGTCTGTACAGGACTAGGTGTAATACTGGGATCTGTACAGGACTAGGTGTAATACTGGGGTCTGTACAGGACTAGGTGTAATACTGGGGTCTGTACAGGACTAGGTGTAATACTGGGGTCTGTACAGGACTAGATGTAATACTGGGGTCTGTGCAGGACTAGGTGTAATACTGGGGTCTGTACAGGACTAGATGTAATACTGGGGTCTGTACAGGACTAGATGTAATACTGGGGTCTGTGCAGGACTAGGTGTAATACTGGGGTCTGTACAGGACTAGATGTAATACTGGGGTCTGTACAGGACTAGGAGTAATACTGGGGTCTGTACAGGACTAGGTGTAATACTGGGATCTGTACAGGACTAGGTGTAATACTGGGGTCTGTACAGGACTAGGTGTAATACTGGGGTCTGTACAGGACTAGGTGTAATACTGGGGTCTGTACAGGACTAGGTGTAATGCTGGGGTCTGTACAGGACTAGGTGTAATACTGGGGTCTGTACAGGACTAGGTGTAATACTGGGGTCTGTACGGGACTAGGTGTAATACTGGGATCTGTACAGGACTAGGTGTAATACTGGGGTCTGTACAGGACTAGGTGTAATACTGGTGTCTGTACGGGACTAGGTGTAATACTGGGGTCTGTACGGGACTAGGTGTAATACTGGGGTCTGTACAGGACCAGGTGTAATACTGGTGTCTGTACAGGACTAGATGTAATACTGGTGTCTGTACAGGACTAGATGTAATACTGGTGTCTGTACAGGACTAGGAGTAATACTGGGGTCTGTACGGGACTAGGTGTAATACTGGGGTCTGTACGGGACTAGGTATAATACTGGGGTCTGTACAGGACTAGGTGTAATACTGGGGTCTGTACGGGACTAGGTGTAATACTGGGGTCTGTACAGGACTAGGTGTAATACTGGGGTCTGTACAGGACTAGGAGTAATGCTGGGGTCTGTACGGGACTAGGTGTAATACTGGGGTCTGTACAGGACTAGGTGTAATACTGGGGTCTGTACAGGACTTGGTGTAATACTGGGGTCTATACAGGACTAGGTGTAATAGTGGGGTCTGTACAGGACCAGGTGCAATACTGGTGTCTGTACAGGACTAGATGTAATACTGGGGTCTGTACAGGACTAGGTGTAATACTGGTGTCTGTACAGGACTAGGTGTAATACTGGTGTCTGTACAGGACTAGGTGTAATACTGGGGTCTGTACAGGATTGGTGTAACACTGGGGTCTGTACGGGACTAGGTATAATACTGGGGTCTGTGCAGGACTAGGTGTAATACTGGGGTCTGTACGGGACTAGGTGTAATACTGGGGTCTGTGCAGGACTAGGTGTAATACTGGTGTCTGTACAGGACTAGGTGTAATACTGGTGTCTGTACAGGACTAGGTGTAATACTGGTGTCTGTACAGGACTAGGTGTAATACTGGGGTCTGTACAGGACTAGGTGTAATACTGGGGTCTGTACAGGACTAGGTGTAATACTGGGGTCTGTACAGGACTAGGTGTAATACTGGGGTCTGTACAGAACTAGGTGTAATACTGGGGTCTGTACAGGACTAGGTGTAATACTGGGGTCTGTACGGGACTAGATGTAATACTGGGGTCTGTACAGGACTAGGTGTAATACTGGGGTCTGTACAGGACTAGGTGTAATACTGGGGTCTGTACAGGACTAGATGTAATACTGGGGTCTGTACAGGACTAGGTGTAATACTGGGGTCTGTACAGGACTAGATGTAATACTGGGGTCTGTACAGGACTAGGTGTAATACTGGTGTCTGTACAGGACTAGATGTAATACTGGTGTCTGTACAGGACTAGATGTAATACTGGGATCTGTACAGGACTAGATGTAATACTGGTGTCTGTACAGGACTAGATGTAATACTGGGGTCTGTACAGGACTAGTTGTAATACTGTGGTCTGTACGGGACTAGGTGTAATACTGGGGTCTGTACAGAACTAGGTGTAATACTGGGGTCTGTACGGGACTAGGTGTAATACTGGAGTCTGTACAGGACTAGGTGTAATACTGGTGTCTGTACAGGACTAGGTGTAATACTGGGGTCTGTACAGGACTAGGTGTAATACTGGAGTCTGTACAGGACTAGGTGTAATACTGGGGTCTGTACGGGACTAGGTGTAATACTGGAGTCTGTACAGGACTAGGTGTAATACTGGTGTCTGTACAGGACTAGGTGTAATACTGGGGTCTGTACAGGACTAGATGTAATACTGGGGTCTGTACAGGACTAGGTGTAATACTGGGGTCTGTCCAGGACTAGGTGTAATACTGGGGTCTGTACAGGACTAGTTGTAATACTGGAGTCTGTACAGGACTAGGAGTAATACTGGGGTCTGTACAGGACTAGGTGTAATACTGGGGTCTGTACAGGACTAGGTGTAATACTGGGGTCTGTACAGGACTAGTTGTAATACTGGAGTCTGTACAGGACTAGGTGTAATACTGGGGTCTGTACGGGACTAGGTGTAATACTGGAGTCTGTACAGGACTAGGTGTAATACTGGTGTCTGTACAGGACTAGGTGTAATACTGGGGTCTGTACAGGACTAGATGTAATACTGGGGTCTGTACGGAACTAGGTGTAATACTGGTGTCTGTACAGGACTAGGTGTAATACTGGGGTCTGTACAGGACTAGGTGTAATACTGGGGTCTGTACAGGACTAGATGTAATACTGGGGTCTGTACGGGACTAGGTGTAATACTGGGGTCTGTACGGGACTAGGTGTAATACTGGGGTCTGTACAGAACTAGGTGTAATACTGGGGTCTGTACAGGACTAGGTGTAATACTGGGGTCTGTACAGGACTAGGTGTAATAGTGGGGTCTGTACAGGACTAGATGTAATACTGGGGTCTGTACAGAACTAGGTGTAATACTGGGGTCTGTACGGGACTAGGTGTAATACTGGAGTCTGTACAAGACTAGGTGTAATACTGGGGTCTGTACAGCACTAGGTGTAATACTGGGGTCTGTACAGGACTAGGTGTAATACTGGGGTCTGTACAGGACCAGATGTAATACTGGGGTCTGTACAGAACTAGGTGTAATACTGGGGTCTGTACGGGACTAGGTGTAATACTGGGGTCTGTACGGGACTAGGTGTAATACTGGGGTCTGTGCAGGACTAGGTGTAATACTGGGGTCTGTACAGGACTAGGAGTAATACTGGGGTCTGTACGGGACTAGGTGTAATACTGGGGTCTGTACAGGACTAGGTGTAATACTGGGGTCTGTACAGGACTTGGTGTAATACTGGGGTCTATACAGGACTAGGTGTAATAGTGGGGTCTGTACAGGACCAGGTGCAATACTGGTGTCTGTACAGGACTAGATGTAATACTGGGGTCTGTACAGGACTAGGTGTAATACTGGTGTCTGTACAGGACTAGGTGTAATACTGGTGTCTGTACAGGACTAGGTGTAATACTGGGGTCTGTACAGGACTAGATGTAATACTGGGGTCTGTACAGGACTAGTTGTAATACTGGGGTCTGTACAGGACTAGGTGTAATACTGGGGTCTGTACAGGACTAGGTGTAATACTGGTGTCTGTACAGGACTAGGTGTAATACTGGGGTCTGTACAGGACTAGATGTAATACTGGGGTCTGTACAGGACTAGGTGTAATACTGGGGTCTGTACAGGACTAGGTGTAACACTGGGGTCTGTGCAGGACTAGGTGTAATACTGGTGTCTGTACAGGACTAGGTGTAATGCTGGGGTCTGTACAGGACTAGGTGTAATACTGGGGTCTGTACAGGACTAGGTGTAATACTGGGGTCTGTACGGGACTAGGTGTAATACTGGGATCTGTACAGGACTAGGTGTAATACTGGGGTCCGTACAGGACTAGGTGTAATACTGGTGTCTGTACAGGACTAGGTGTAATACTGGGATCTGTACAGGACTAGGTGTAATACTGGGGTCTGTACAGGACTCGGTGTAATACTGGGGTCAGTACAGGACTAGGTGTAATACTGGGGTCTGTACAGGACTAGGTGTAATACTGGGGTCTGTACAGGACTAGGTGTAATACTGGGGTCTGTACAGGACTAGGTGTAATACTGGGATCTGTACAGGACTAGGTGTAATACTGGGGTCTGTACAGGACTAGGTGTAATACTGGGGTCTGTACAGGACTAGGTGTAATACTGGGGTCTGTACAGGACTAGGTGTAATACTGGGGTCTGTGCAGGACTAGGTATAATACTGGTGTCTGTACAGGACTAGGTGTAATACTGGTGTCTGTACAGGACTAGATGTAATACTGGTGTCTGTACAGGACTAGGTGTAATACTGGTGTCTGTACAGGACTAGATGTAATACTGGTGTCTGTACAGGACTAGGTGTAATACTGGGGTCTGTACGTGACTCGGTGTAATACTGGGGTCTGTACAGGACTAGGTGTAATACTGGGGTCTGTACAGGACTAGATGTAATACTGGTGTCTGTACAGGACTAGGTGTAATACTGGGATCTGTACAGGACTAGGTGTAATACTGGGATCTGTACAGGACTAGGTGTAATACTGGGATCTGTACAGGACTAGGTGTAATACTGGGGTCTGTACAGGACTAGGTGTAATACTGGGGTCTGTGCAGGACTAGGTGTAATACTGGGGTCTGTACAGGACTAGGAGTAATACTGGGGTCTGTACGGGACTAGGTGTAATACTGGGGTCTGTACAGGACTAGGTGTAATACTGGGGTCTGTACAGGACTTGGTGTAATACTGGGGTCTATACAGGACTAGGTGTAATCGTGGGGTCTGTACAGGACCAGGTGCAATACTGGTGTCTGTACAGGACTAGATGTAATACTGGGGTCTGTACAGGACTAGGTGTAATACTGGTGTCTGTACAGGACTAGGTGTAATACTGGTGTCTGTACAGGACTAGGTGTAATACTGGGGTCTGTACAGGACTAGATGTAATACTGGGGTCTGTACAGGACTAGTTGTAATACTGGGGTCTGTACAGGACTAGGTGTAATACTGGGGTCTGTACAGGACTAGGTGTAATACTGGTGTCTGTACAGGACTAGGTGTAATACTGGGGTCTGTACAGGACTAGGTGTAATACTGGGTCTGTACAGGACTAGGTGTAATACTGGGGTCTGTACAGGACTAGGTGTAACACTGGGGTCTGTGCAGGACTAGGTGTAATACTGGTGTCTGTACAGGACTAGGTGTAATGCTGGGGTCTGTACAGGACTAGGTGTAATACTGGGGTCTGTACAGGACTAGGTGTAATACTGGGGTCTGTACGGGACTAGGTGTAATACTGGGATCTGTACAGGACTAGGTGTAATACTGGGGTCTGTACAGGACTAGGTGTAATACTGGTGTCTGTACAGGACTAGGTGTAATACTGGGATCTGTACAGGACTAGGTGTAATACTGGGGTCTGTACAGGACTCGGTGTAATACTGGGGTCAGTACAGGACTAGGTGTAATACTGGGGTCTGTACAGGACTAGGTGTAATACTGGGGTCTGTACAGGACTAGGTGTAATACTGGGGTCTGTACAGGACTAGGTGTAATACTGGGATCTGTACAGGACTAGGTGTAATACTGGGGTCTGTACAGGACTAGGTGTAATACTGGGGTCTGTACAGGACTAGGTGTAATACTGGGGTCTGTACAGGACTAGGTGTAATACTGGGGTCTGTGCAGGACTAGGTATAATACTGGTGTCTGTACAGGACTAGATGTAATACTGGTGTCTGTACAGGACTAGGTGTAATACTGGGGTCTGTACGTGACTCGGTGTAATACTGGGGTCTGTACAGGACTAGGTGTAATACTGGGGTCTGTACAGGACTAGATGTAATACTGGTGTCTGTACAGGACTAGGTGTAATACTGGGATCTGTACAGGACTAGGTGTAATACTGGGATCTGTACAGGACTAGGTGTAATACTGGGATCTGTACAGGACTAGGTGTAATACTGGGGTCTGTACAGGACTAGGTGTAATACTGGGATCTGTACAGGACTAGGTGTAATACTGGGGTCAGTACAGGACTAGGTGTAATACTGGGGTCTGTACGGGACTAGGTGTAATACTGGGATCTGTGCAGGACTAGGTGTAATACTGGGGTCTGTACAGGACTAGGAGTAATACTGGGGTCTGTACGGGACTAGGTGTAATACTGGGGTCTGTACAGGACTAGGTGTAATACTGGGGTCTGTACAGGACTTGGTGTAATACTGGGGTCTATACAGGACTAGGTGTAATAGTGGGGTCTGTACAGGACCAGGTGCAATACTGGTGTCTGTACAGGACTAGATGTAATACTGGGGTCTGTACAGGACTAGGTGTAATACTGGTGTCTGTACAGGACTAGGTGTAATACTGGTGTCTGTACAGGACTAGGTGTAATACTGGGGTCTGTACAGGACTAGATGTAATACTGGGGTCTGTACAGGACTAGTTGTAATACTGGGGTCTGTACAGGACTAGGTGTAATACTGGGGTCTGTACAGGACTAGGTGTAATACTGGTGTCTGTACAGGACTAGGTGTAATACTGGGGTCTGTACAGGACTAGATGTAATACTGGGGTCTGTACAGGACTAGGTGTAATACTGGGGTCTGTACAGGACTAGGTGTAACACTGGGGTCTGTGCAGGACTAGGTGTAATACTGGTGTCTGTACAGGACTAGGTGTAATGCTGGGGTCTGTACAGGACTAGGTGTAATACTGGGGTCTGTACAGGACTAGGTGTAATACTGGGGTCTGTACGGGACTAGGTGTAATACTGGGATCTGTACAGGACTAGGTGTAATACTGGGGTCCGTACAGGACTAGGTGTAATACTGGTGTCTGTACAGGACTAGGTGTAATACTGGGATCTGTACAGGACTAGGTGTAATACTGGGGTCTGTACAGGACTCGGTGTAATACTGGGGTCAGTACAGGACTAGGTGTAATACTGGGGTCTGTACAGGACTAGGTGTAATACTGGGGTCTGTACAGGACTAGGTGTAATACTGGGGTCTGTACAGGACTAGGTGTAATACTGGGATCTGTACAGGACTAGGTGTAATACTGGGGTCTGTACAGGACTAGGTGTAATACTGGGGTCTGTACAGGACTAGGTGTAATACTGGGGTCTGTACAGGACTAGGTGTAATACTGGGGTCTGTGCAGGACTAGGTATAATACTGGTGTCTGTACAGGACTAGGTGTAATACTGGTGTCTGTACAGGACTAGATGTAATACTGGTGTCTGTACAGGACTAGGTGTAATACTGGTGTCTGTACAGGACTAGATGTAATACTGGTGTCTGTACAGGACTAGGTGTAATACTGGGTCTGTACGTGACTCGGTGTAATACTGGGGTCTGTACAGGACTAGGTGTAATACTGGGGTCTGTACAGGACTAGATGTAATACTGGTGTCTGTACAGGACTAGGTGTAATACTGGGATCTGTACAGGACTAGGTGTAATACTGGGATCTGTACAGGACTAGGTGTAATACTGGGATCTGTACAGGACTAGGTGTAATACTGGGGTCTGTACAGGACTAGGTGTAATACTGGGGTCTGTGCAGGACTAGGTGTAATACTGGGGTCTGTACAGGACTAGGAGTAATACTGGGGTCTGTACGGGACTAGGTGTAATACTGGGGTCTGTACAGGACTAGGTGTAATACTGGGGTCTGTACAGGACTTGGTGTAATACTGGGGTCTATACAGGACTAGGTGTAATCGTGGGGTCTGTACAGGACCAGGTGCAATACTGGTGTCTGTACAGGACTAGATGTAATACTGGGGTCTGTACAGGACTAGGTGTAATACTGGTGTCTGTACAGGACTAGGTGTAATACTGGTGTCTGTACAGGACTAGGTGTAATACTGGGGTCTGTACAGGACTAGATGTAATACTGGGGTCTGTACAGGACTAGTTGTAATACTGGGGTCTGTACAGGACTAGGTGTAATACTGGGGTCTGTACAGGACTAGGTGTAATACTGGTGTCTGTACAGGACTAGGTGTAATACTGGGGTCTGTACAGGACTAGGTGTAATACTGGGGTCTGTACAGGACTAGGTGTAATACTGGGGTCTGTACAGGACTAGGTGTAACACTGGGGTCTGTGCAGGACTAGGTGTAATACTGGTGTCTGTACAGGACTAGGTGTAATGCTGGGGTCTGTACAGGACTAGGTGTAATACTGGGGTCTGTACAGGACTAGGTGTAATACTGGGGTCTGTACGGGACTAGGTGTAATACTGGGATCTGTACAGGACTAGGTGTAATACTGGGGTCTGTACAGGACTAGGTGTAATACTGGTGTCTGTACAGGACTAGGTGTAATACTGGGATCTGTACAGGACTAGGTGTAATACTGGGGTCTGTACAGGACTCGGTGTAATACTGGGGTCAGTACAGGACTAGGTGTAATACTGGGGTCTGTACAGGACTAGGTGTAATACTGGGGTCTGTACAGGACTAGGTGTAATACTGGGGTCTGTACAGGACTAGGTGTAATACTGGGATCTGTACAGGACTAGGTGTAATACTGGGGTCTGTACAGGACTAGGTGTAATACTGGGGTCTGTACAGGACTAGGTGTAATACTGGGGTCTGTACAGGACTAGGTGTAATACTGGGGTCTGTGCAGGACTAGGTATAATACTGGTGTCTGTACAGGACTAGATGTAATACTGGTGTCTGTACAGGACTAGGTGTAATACTGGGGTCTGTACGTGACTCGGTGTATTACTGGGGTCTGTACAGGACTAGGTGTAATACTGGGGTCTGTACAGGACTAGATGTAATACTGGTGTCTGTACAGGACTAGGTGTAATACTGGGATCTGTACAGGACTAGGTGTAATACTGGGATCTGTACAGGACTAGGTGTAATACTGGGATCTGTACAGGACTAGGTGTAATACTGGGGTCTGTACAGGACTAGGTGTAATACTGGGATCTGTACAGGACTAGGTGTAATACTGGGGTCAGTACAGGACTAGGTGTAATACTGGGGTCTGCACAGGACTAGGTGTAATACTGGGATCTGTACAGGACTAGGTGTAATACTGGGGTCTGTACAGGACTAGGTATAATACTGGGATCTGTACAGGACTAGGTGTAATACTGGGGTCTGTACAGGACTAGGTGTAATACTGGGGTCTGTACAGGACTAGGTGTAATACTGGGGTCTGTACAGGACTAGGTGTAATACTGGTGTCTGTACAGGACTAGATGTAATACTGGGATCTGTACAGGACTAGGTGTAATACTGGGGTCTGTACAGGACTAGGTGTAATACTGGGGTCTGTACAGGACTAGGTGTAATACTGGGGTCTGTACAGGACTAGGTGTAATACTGGGATCTGTACAGGACCAGGTGTAATACTGGGGTCTGTACAGGACTAGGTGTAATACTGGGGTCAGTACAGGACTAGGTGTAATACTGGGGTCTGTACAGGACTAGGTGTAATGCTGGGGTCTGTACAGGACTAGGTGTAATACTGGGGTCTGTACAGGACTAGGTGTAATACTGGGGTCTGTACGGGACTAGGTGTAATACTGGGATCTGTACAGGACTAGGTGTAATACTGGGGTCTGTACAGGACTAGGTGTAATACTGGTGTCTGTACAGGACTAGGTGTAATACTGGGATCTGTACAGGACTAGGTGTAATACTGGGGTCTGTACAGGACTCGGTGTAATACTGGGGTCAGTACAGGACTAGGTGTAATACTGGGGTCTGTACAGGACTAGGTGTAATACTGGGGTCTGTACAGGACTAGGTGTAATACTGGGGTCTGTACAGGACTAGGTGTAATACTGGGATCTGTACAGGACTAGGTGTAATACTGGGGTCTGTACAGGACTAGGTGTAATACTGGGGTCTGTACAGGACTAGGTGTAATACTGGGGTCTGTACAGGACTAGATGTAATACTGGGGTCTGTGCAGGACTAGGTGTAATACTGGGGTCTGTACAGGACTAGATGTAATACTGGGGTCTGTACAGGACTAGGAGTAATACTGGGGTCTGTACAGGACTAGGTGTAATACTGGGGTCTGTACAGGACTAGGTGTAATACTGGGGTCTGTACGGGACTAGGTGTAATACTGGGATCTGTACAGGACTAGGTGTAATACTGGGGTCTGTACAGGACTAGGTGTAATACTGGTGTCTGTACAGGACTAGGTGTAATACTGGGATCTGTACAGGACTAGGTGTAATACTGGGGTCTGTACAGGACTCGGTGTAATACTGGGGTCAGTACAGGACTAGGTGTAATACTGGGTCTGTACAGGACTAGGTGTAATACTGGGGTCTGTACAGGACTAGGTGTAATACTGGGGTCTGTACAGGACTAGGTGTAATACTGGGATCTGTACAGGACTAGGTGTAATACTGGGGTCTGTACAGGACTAGGTGTAATACTGGGGTCTGTACAGGACTAGGTGTAATACTGGGGTCTGTACAGGACTAGATGTAATACTGGGGTCTGTGCAGGACTAGGTGTAATACTGGGGTCTGTACAGGACTAGATGTAATACTGGGGTCTGTACAGGACTAGGAGTAATACTGGGGTCTGTACAGGACTAGGTGTAATACTGGGGTCTGTACAGGACTCGGTGTAATACTGGGGTCTGTACAGGACTAGATGTAATACTGGGGTCTGTACAGGACTAGATGTAATACTGGGGTCTGTGCAGGACTAGGTGTAATACTGGGGTCTGTACAGGACTCGGTGTAATACTGGGGTCAGTACAGGACTAGGTGTAATACTGGGGTCTGTACAGGACTAGGTGTAATACTGGGGTCTGTACAGGACTAGGTGTAATACTGGGATCTGTACAGGACTAGGTGTAATACTGGGGTCTGTACAGGACTAGGTGTAATACTGGGGTCTGTACAGGACTAGGTGTAATACTGGGGTCTGTACAGGACTAGGTGTAATACTGGGGTCTGTACAGGACTAGGTGTAATACTGGGGTCTGTACAGGACTAGATGTAATACTGGGGTCTGTACAGGACTAGATGTAATACTGGGGTCTGTGCAGGACTAGGTGTAATACTGGGGTCTGTACAGGACTAGGTGTAATACTGGGGTCTGTACAGGACTAGGTGTAATACTGGGGTCAGTACAGGACTAGGTGTAATACTGGGGTCTGTACAGGACTAGGTGTAATGCTGGGGTCTGTACAGGACTAGGTGTAATACTGGGGTCTGTACAGGACTAGGTGTAATACTGGGGTCTGTACGGGACTAGGTGTAATACTGGGGTCTGTACAGGACCAGGTGTAATACTGGTGTCTGTACAGGACTAGATGTAATACTGGGGTCTGTACAGGACTAGGTGTAATACTGGTGTCTGTACAGGACTAGATGTAATACTGGTGTCTGTACAGGACTAGGAGTAATACTGGGGTCTGTACGGGACTAGGTGTAATACTGGGGTCTGTACGGGACTCGGTATAATACTGGGGTCTGTACAGGACTAGGTGTAATACTGGGGTCTGTACGGGACTAGGTGTAATACTGGGGTCTGTGCAGGACTAGGTGTAATACTGGGGTCTGTACAGGACTAGGAGTAATACTGGGGTCTGTACGGGACTAGGTGTAATACTGGGGTCTGTACAGGACTAGGTGTAATACTGGGGTCTGTACAGGACTTGGTGTAATACTGGGGTCTATACAGGACTAGGTGTAATAGTGGGGTCTGTACAGGACCAGGTGCAATACTGGTGTCTGTACAGGACTAGATGTAATACTGGGGTCTGTACAGGACTAGGTGTAATACTGGTGTCTGTACAGGACTAGGTGTAATACTGGTGTCTGTACAGGACTAGGTGTAATACTGGGGTCTGTACAGGACTAGGTGTAATACTGGGGTCTGTACAGGACTAGATGTAATACTGGGGTCTGTACAGGACTAGTTGTAATACTGGGGTCTGTACAGGACTAGGTGTAATACTGGGGTCTGTACAGGACTAGGTGTAATACTGGTGTCTGTACAGGACTAGGTGTAATACTGGGGTCTGTACAGGACTAGATGTAATACTGGGGTCTGTACAGGACTAGGTGTAATACTGGGGTCTGTACAGGACTAGGTGTAACACTGGGGTCTGTGCAGGACTAGGTGTAATACTGGTGTCTGTACAGGACTAGGTGTAATACTGGGGTCTGTACAGGACTAGGTGTAATACTGGTGTCTGTACAGGACTAGGTGTAATACTGGGGTCTGTACAGGACTAGGTGTAATACTGGGGTCTGTACAGGACTAGGTGTAATACTGGGGTCTGTACAGGACTAGGTGTAATACTGGGGTCTGTACAGGACTAGGTGTAATACTGGGGTCTGTACGGGACTAGGTGTAATACTGGGGTCTGTGCAGGACTAGGTGTAATACTGGTGTCTGTACAGGACTAGGTGTAATACTGGTGTCTGTACAGGACTAGGTGTAATACTGGTGTCTGTACAGGACTAGGTGTAATACTGGGGTCTGTACAGGACTAGGTGTAATACTGGGGTCTGTACAGGACTAGGTGTAATACTGGGGTCTGTACAGGACTAGGTGTAATACTGGGGTCTGTACAGGACTAGGTGTAATACTGGGGTCTGTACAGGACTAGGTGTAATACTGGGGTCTGTACGGGACTAGATGTAATACTGGGGTCTGTACAGGACTAGGTGTAATACTGGGGTCTGTACAGGACTAGGTGTAATACTGGGGTCTGTACAGGACTAGATGTAATACTGGGGTCTGTACAGGACTAGGTGTAATACTGGTGTCTGTACAGGACTAGATGTAATACTGGGGTCTGTACAGGACTAGGTGTAATACTGGGGTCTGTACAGGACTAGATGTAATACTGGGGTCTGCACAGGACTAGGTGTAATACTGGTGTCTGTACAGGACTAGATGTAATACTGGTGTCTGTACAGGACTAGATGTAATACTGGGGTCTGTACAGGACTAGATGTAATACTGGTGTCTGTACAGGACTAGATGTAATACTGGTGTCTGTACAGGACTAGGTGTAATACTGGGGTCTGTACGGGACTAGGTGTAATACTGGGGTCTGTACAGAACTAGGTGTAATACTGGGGTCTGTACGGGACTAGGTGTAATACTGGAGTCTGTACAGGACTAGGTGTAATACTGGTGTCTGTACAGGACTAGGTGTAATACTGGGGTCTGTACAGGACTAGGTGTAATACTGGAGTCTGTACAGGACTAGGTGTAATACTGGGGTCTGTACGGGACTAGGTGTAATACTGGAGTCTGTACAGGACTAGGTGTTATACTGG
The DNA here is from genome assembly GCA_030390025.1 of Squalus acanthias. NCBI lineage: Eukaryota > Metazoa > Chordata > Chondrichthyes > Squaliformes > Squalidae > Squalus > Squalus acanthias. The sequence goes on along the minus strand of CM059450.1, from coordinate 24,366,940 downwards.
GGTCTGTACAGGACTAGATGTAATACTGGGGTCTGTACAGGACTAGGTGTAATACTGGGGTCTGTCCAGGACTAGGTGTAATACTGGGGTCTGTACAGGACTAGTTGTAATACTGGAGTCTGTACAGGACTAGGAGTAATACTGGGGTCTGTACATGACTAGGTGTAATACTGGGGTCTGTACAGGACTAGTTGTAAAACTGGAGTCTGTACAGGACTAGGTGTAATACTGGGGTCTGTACGGGACTAGGTGTAATACTGGAGTCTGTACAGGACTAGGTGTAATACTGGTGTCTGTACAGGACTAGGTGTAATACTGGGGTCAATACAGGACTAGATGTAATACTGGGGTCTGTACGGGACTAGGTGTAATACTGGGGTCTGTACGGGACTAGGTGTAATACTGGGGTCTGTACAGAACTAGGTGTAATACTGGGGCCTGTACAGGACTAGGTGTAATACTGGGGTCTGTACAGGACTAGGTGTAATAGTGGGGTCTGTACAGGACTAGATGTAATACTGGGGTCTGTACAGAACTAGGTGTAATACTGGGGTCTGTACGGGACTAGGTGTAATACTGGAGTCTGTACAAGACTAGGTGTAATACTGGGGTCTGTACAGCACTAGGTGTAATACTGGGGTCTGTACAGGACTAGGTGTAATACTGGGGTCTGTACAGGACTAGGTGTAATACTGGGGTCTGTACAGGACTAGGTGAAATACTGGGGTCTGTACAGGACCAGATGTAATACTGGGGTCTGTACAGAACTAGGTGTAATACTGGGGTCTGTACGGGACTAGGTGTAATACTGGGGTCTGTACGGGACTAGGTGTAATACTGGGGTCTGTGCAGGACTAGGTGTAATACTGGGGTCTGTACAGGACTAGGAGTAATACTGGGGTCTGTATGGGACTAGGTGTAATACTGGGGTCTGTACAGGACTAGGTGTAATACTGGGGTCTGTACAGGACCAGGTGCAATACTGGTGTCTGTACAGGACTAGATGTAATACTGGGGTCTGTACAGGACTAGGTGTAATACTGGTGTCTGTACAGGACTAGGTGTAATACTGGTGTCTGTACAGGACTAGGTGTAATACTGGAGTCTGTACAGGACTAGGAGTAATACTGGGGTCTGTACATGACTAGGTGTAATACTGGGGTCTGTACAGGACTAGTTGTAAAACTGGAGTCTGTACAGGACTAGGTGTAATACTGGGGTCTGTACGGGACTAGGTGTAATACTGGAGTCTGTACAGGACTAGGTGTAATACTGGTGTCTGTACAGGACTAGGTGTAATACTGGGGTCAATACAGGACTAGATGTAATACTGGGGTCTGTACGGGACTAGGTGTAATACTGGGGTCTGTACGGGACTAGGTGTAATACTGGGGTCTGTACAGAACTAGGTGTAATACTGGAGTCTGTACAGGACTAGGTGTAATACTGGGGTCTGTACAGGACTAGGTGTAATAGTGGGGTCTGTACAGGACTAGATGTAATACTGGGGTCTGTACAGAACTAGGTGTAATACTGGGGTCTGTACGGGACTAGGTGTAATACTGGAGTCTGTACAAGACTAGGTGTAATACTGGGGTCTGTACAGCACTAGGTGTAATACTGGGGTCTGTACAGGACTAGGTGAAATACTGGGGTCTGTACAGGACCAGATGTAATACTGGGGTCTGTACAGAACTAGGTGTAATACTGGGGTCTGTACGGGACTAGGTGTAATACTGGGGTCTGTACGGGACTAGGTGTAATACTGGGGTCTGTGCAGGACTAGGTGTAATACTGGGGTCTGTACAGGACTAGGAGTAATACTGGGGTCTGTACGGGACTAGGTGTAATACTGGGGTCTGTACAGGACTAGGTGTAATACTGGGGTCTGTACAGGACTTGGTGTAATACTGGGGTCTATACAGGACTAGGTGTAATAGTGGGGTCTGTACAGGACCAGGTGCAATACTGGTGTCTGTACAGGACTAGATGTAATACTGGGGTCTGTACAGGACTAGGTGTAATACTGGGGTCTGTACAGGACTAGGTGTAATACTGGTGTCTGTACAGGACTAGGTGTAATACTGGTGTCTGTACAGGACTAGGTGTAATACTGGGGTCTGTACAGGACTAGATGTAATACTGGGGTCTGTACAGGACTAGTTGTAATACTGGGGTCTGTACAGGACTAGGTGTAATACTGGGGTCTGTACAGGACTAGGTGTAATACTGGTGTCTGTACAGGACTAGGTGTAATACTGGGGTCTGTACAGGACTAGATGTAATACTGGGGTCTGTACAGGACTAGGTGTAATACTGGGGTCTGTACAGGACTAGGTGTAACACTGGGGTCTGTGCAGGACTAGGTGTAATACTGGTGTCTGTACAGGACTAGGTGTAATACTGGGGTCTGTACAGGACTAGGTGTAATACTGGTGTCTGTACAGGACTAGGTGTAATACTGGGGTCTGTACAGGACTAGGTGTAATACTGGGGTCTGTACAGGGCTAGGTGTAATACTGGTGTCTGTACAGGACTAGGTGTAATACTGGGGTCTGTGCAGGACTAGGTGTAATACTGGGGTCTGTACGGGACTAGGTGTAATACTGGGGTCTGTGCAGGACTAGGTGTAATACTGGTGTCTGTACAGGACTAGGTGTAATACTGGTGTCTGTACAGGACTAGGTGTAATACTGGTGTCTGTACAGGACTAGGTGTAATACTGGGGTCTGTACAGGACTAGGTGTAATACTGGGGTCTGTACAGGACTAGGTGTAATACTGGGGTCTGTACAGGACTAGGTGTAATACTGGGGTCTGTACAGGACTAGGTGTAATACTGGGGTCTGTACAGGACTAGGTGTAATACCGGGGTCTGTACAGGACTAGGTGTAATACTGGGGTCTGTACAGGACTAGATGTAATACTGGGGTCTGTACAGGACTCGGTGTAATACTGGGGTCAATACAGGACTAGATGTAATACTGGGGTCTGTACGGGACTAGGTGTAATACTGGGGTCTGTACGGGACTAGGTGTAATACTGGGGTCTGTACAGAACTAGGTGTAATACTGGGGTCTGTACAGGACTAGGTGTAATACTGGGGTCTGTACAGGACTAGGTGTAATAGTGGGGTCTGTACAGGACTAGATGTAATACTGGGGTCTGTACAGAACTAGGTGTAATACTGGGGTCTGTACGGGACTAGGTGTAATACTGGAGTCTGTACAAGACTAGGTGTAATACTGGGGTCTGTACAGCACTAGGTGTAATACTGGGGTCTGTACAGGACTAGGTGAAATACTGGGGTCTGTACAGGACCAGATGTAATACTGGGGTCTGTACAGAACTAGGTGTAATACTGGGGTCTGTACGGGACTAGGTGTAATACTGGGGTCTGTACGGGACTAGGTGTAATACTGGGGTCTGTGCAGGACTAGGTGTAATACTGGGGTCTGTACAGGACTAGGAGTAATACTGGGGTCTGTACGGGACTAGGTGTAATACTGGGGTCTGTACAGGACTAGGTGTAATACTGGGGTCTGTACAGGACTTGGTGTAATACTGGGGTCTATACAGGACTAGGTGTAATAGTGGGGTCTGTACAGGACCAGGTGCAATACTGGGGTCTGTACAGGACTAGGTGTAATACTGGGGTCTGTACAGGACTTGGTGTAATACTGGGGTCTATACAGGACTAGGTGTAATAGTGGGGTCTGTACAGGACCAGGTGTAATACTGGGGTCTGTACAGGACTAGGTGTAATACTGGTGTCTGTACAGGACTAGGTGTAATACTGGTGTCTGTACAGGACTAGGTGTAATACTGGGGTCTGTACAGGACTAGATGTAATACTGGGGTCTGTACAGGACTAGTTGTAATACTGGGGTCTGTACAGGACTAGGTGTAATACTGGGGTCTGTACAGGACTAGGTGTAATACTGGTGTCTGTACAGGACTAGGTGTAATACTGGGGTCTGTACAGGACTAGATGTAATACTGGGGTCTGTACAGGACTAGGTGTAATACTGGGGTCTGTACAGGACTAGGTGTAACACTGGGGTCTGTGCAGGACTAGGTGTAATACTGGTGTCTGTACAGGACTAGGTGTAATACTGGGGTCTGTACAGGACTAGGTGTAATACTGGTGTCTGTACAGGACTAGGTGTAATACTGGGGTCTGTACAGGACTAGGTGTAATACTGGGGTCTGTACAGGGCTAGGTGTAATACTGGTGTCTGTACAGGACTAGGTGTAATACTGGGGTCTGTGCAGGACTAGGTGTAATACTGGGGTCTGTACGGGACTAGGTGTAATACTGGGGTCTGTGCATGACTAGGTGTAATACTGGTGTCTGTACAGGACTAGGTGTAATACTGGTGTCTGTACAGGACTAGGTGTAATACTGGTGTCTGTACAGGACTAGGTGTAATACTGGGGTCTGTACAGGACTAGGTGTAATACTGGGGTCTGTACAGGACTAGGTGTAATACTGGGGTCTGTACAGGACTAGGTGTAATACTGGGGTCTGTACAGGACTAGGTGTAATACTGGGGTCTGTACAGGACTAGGTGTAATACTGGGGTCTGAACGGGACTAGATGTAATACTGGGGTCTGTACAGGACTAGGTGTAATACTGGGGTCTGTACAGGACTAGGTGTAATACTGGGGTCTGTACAGGACTAGATGTAATACTGTGGTCTGTACAGGACTAGGTGTAATACTGGTGTCTGTACAGGACTAGATGTAATACTGGGGTCTGTACAGGACTAGGTGTAATACTGGGGTCTGTACAGGACTAGATGTAATACTGGGGTCTGTACAGGACTAGGTGTCATACTGGTGTCTGTACAGGACTAGATGTAATACTGGTGTCTGTACAGGACTAGATGTAATACTGGGGTCTGTACAGGACGAGATGTCATACTGGTGTCTGTACAGGACTAGATGTAATACTGGGGTCTGTACAGGACTAGGTGTAATACTGGGGTCTGTACAGGACTAGTTGTAATACTGGGGTCTGTACGGGACTAGGTGTAATACTGGGGTCTGTACAGAACTAGGTGTAATACTGGGGTCTGTACGGGACTAGGTGTAATACTGGAGTCTGTACAGGACTAGGTGTAATACTGGTGTCTGTACAGGACTAGGTGTAATACTGGGGTCTGTACAGGACTAGGTGTAATACTGGAGTCTGTACAGGACTAGGTGTAATACTGGGGTCTGTACAGAACTAGATGTAATACTGGGGTCTGTACAGGACTAGGTGTAATACTGGGGTCTGTCCAGGACTAGGTGTAATACTGGGGTCTGTACAGGACTAGTTGTAATACTGGAGTCTGTACAGGACTAGGAGTAATACTGGGGTCTGTACAGGACTAGGTGTAATACTGGGGTCTGTACAGGACTAGTTGTAATACTGGAGTCTGTACAGGACTAGGTGTAATACTGGGGTCTGTACGGGACTAGGTGTAATACTGGAGTCTGTACAGGACTAGATGTAATACTGGGGTCTGTACTGGACTAGGTGTAATACTGGTGTCTGTACAGGACTAGGTGTAATACTGGGGTCTGTACAGGACTAGGTGTAATACTGGGGTCTGTACAGGACTAGATGTAATACTGGGGTCTGTACGGGACTAGGTGTAATACTGGGGTCTGTACGGGACTAGGTGTAATACTGGGGTCTGTACAGAACTAGGTGTAATACTGGGGTCTGTACAGGACTAGGTGTAATACTGGGGTCTGTACAGGACTAGGTGTAATAGTGGGGTCTGTACAGGACTAGATGTAATACTGGGGTCTGTACAGAACTAGGTGTAATACTGGGGTCTGTACGGGACTAGGTGTAATACTGGAGTCTGTACAAGACTAGGTGTAATACTGGGGTCTGTACAGCACTAGGTGTAATACTGGGGTCTGTACAGGACTAGGTGTAATACTGGGGTCTGTACAGGACCAGATGTAATACTGGGGTCTGTACAGAACTAGGTGTAATACTGGGGTCTGTACGGGACTAGGTGTAATACTAGCGTCTGTACAGGACTAGGTGTAATACTGGGGTCTGTACAGGACTAGGTGTAATACTGGAGTCTGTACAAGACTAGGTGTAATACTGGGGTCTGTACAGCACTAGGTGTAATACTGGGATCTATACGGGACTAGGTGTAATACTGGGGTCTGTACAGGACTAGGTGTATTACTGGGGTCTGTACAGAACTAGGTGTATTACTGGGGTCTGTACAGAACTAGGTGTAATACTGGGGTCTGTACGGGACTAGGTGTAATACTGGGGTCTGTACAGGACTAGGTGTAATACTGGGGTCTGTACAGGACTAGGAGTAATACTGGGGTCTGTACAGGACTAGGTGTAATACTGGAGTCTGTACAGGACTTGGTGTAATACTGGGGTCTGTACGGGACTAGGTGTAATACTGGGGTCTGTACAGGACTAGGTGTAATACTGGAGTCTGTACAGGACTTGGTGTAATACTGGAGTCTGTATGGAACTAGGAGTAATACTGGGATCTGTACAGGACTAGGTGTAATACTGGGGTCTGTACAGGACTTGGTGTATTACTGGGGTCTGTACAGGACTTGGTGTAATACTGGAGTCTGTATGGAACTAGGAGTAATACTGGGGTCTGTACAGGGCTAGGTGTAATACTGGGGTCTATACAGGACTTGGTGTAATACTGGGGTCTGTACGGGACTAGGTGTAATACTGAGGTCTGTACAGGACTAGGTGTAATACTGGGGTCTGTACAGGACTAGGAGTAATACTGGGGTCTGTACAGGACTAGGTGTAATACTGGAGTCTGTACAGGACTTGGTGTAATACTGGGGTCTGTACGGGACTAGGTGTAATACTGGGGTCTGTACAGGACTAGGTGTAATACTGGGGTCTGTACAGGACTAGGTGTAATACTGGAGTCTGTACAGGACTTGGTGTAATACTGGAGTCTGTATGGAACTAGGAGTAATACTGGGATCTGTACAGGACTAGGTGTAATACTGGGGTCTGTACAGGACTCGGTGTATTACTGGGGTCTGTACAGGACTAGGTGTAATACTGGGGTCTGTACAGGAGCTAGGTGTAATACTGGGGTCTGTACAGGACTAGGTGTAATACTGGAGTCTGTACAGGACTTGGTGTAATACTGGGGTCTGTACAGGACTAGGTGTAATACTGGGGTCTGTACAGGACTAGGTGTAATACTGGAGTCTGTATGGAACTAGGAGTAATACTGGGATCTGTACAGGACTAGGTGTAATACTGGGGTCTGTACAGGACTTGGTGTAATACTGGGGTCTGTACAGGACTTGGTGTAATTCTGGGGTCTGTACAGGACTAGGTGTAATACTGGGATCTGTACAGGACTAGGTGTAATACTGGGGTCTGTACAGGACTAGGTGTAATACTGGGGTCTGTACAGGACTAGGTGTAATACTGGGGTCTGTACAGGACTTGGTGTAATACTGGGGTCTCTACAGGACTAGGTGTAATACTGGGATCTGTACAGGACTAGGTGTAATACTGGGGTCTGTACAGGACTAGGTGTAATACTGGGGTCTGTACAGGACTAGGAGTAATACTGGGGTCTGTACAGGACTAGATGTAATACTGGGGTCTGTACAGGACTAGGTGTAATACTGGGGTCTGTACAGGACTTGGTGTAATACTGGGGTCTGTACAGGACTAGGTGTAATACTGGGGTCTGTACAGTACTAGGTGTAATACTGGGTCTGTACAGGACTAGGTGTAATACTGGGTCTGTACAGAACTAGGTGTAATACTGGGTCTGTATGGGACTAGGTGTACTATTGGGGTCAGTACAGGACTAGGTGTAACACTGGGGTCAGTACAGGACTAGGTGTAATACTGGGGTCAGTACAGGACTAGGTGTAATACTGGATCTGTACAGGACTAGGAGTAATACTGGAGTCTTTACAGGACTAGTTGTAATACTGGGGTCTGTACGGTACTAGGTGAAAATCTGTGGTCTGTACAGGACTAGGTTGAATACTGGGGTCTGTACGGGACTAGGTGTAATACTGGGGTCTGTACAGGACTCGGTGTAATCCTGGGGTCTCTACAGGACTAGGTGTAATACTGGGGTCTGTACAGGACTAGGTGTAATTCTGAGGTCGGTACAGGACTAATTGTAATTCTGGGGTCGGTACAGGACTAGGTGTAATACTGGGGTCTGTACACGACTAGGTGTAATACTGGAGTCTGTACAGGACTATTTGTAATACTGGGGTCTTTATGGAACTAGGAGTAATATGGGGTCTGTACAGTGCTGGAGTGCAGTTAGGATCAGATCAGCCATGATCTTATTGAATGGCGGAGCAGGCTCGAGGGGCCGATTGGCCTACTCCTGCTCCTATTTCTTATGTTCTTATGTTCTTAGACCCATCGTTTCAGCCTGTTCTTGCCCCACGGAACTTATCTCTTCCTATCTCGACTCTATTTTTTCTCCCCTTATCCAGTCTCTTCCCACCTACATCCGCGACTCTTCCGACGCCCTCCGCCACTTTAACAGTTTCCAGTTTCCCGGCCCCAACCGCCTCCTTTTCACGATGGACGTACAATCCCTCTACATCTCCATTCCCCACCAGGATGTCCTGAGTGCGCTCCACTTCTTCCTTGAACAGAGGCCCAACCAGTCCCCATCCACCACCACCCTCCTCTGCCTGGCTGAACTTGTTCTCACATTGAACAACTTCTCCTTTGACTCCACCCATTTCCTCCAAATCAAAGGTGTTGCTATGGGTACCCGCATGGGTCCTAGCTATGCCTGCCTTTTTGTGGGATGTGTGGAACACTCTTTGTTCCAGTCCTACTTGGGTCCCCTTCCTCACCTCTTTTTCTGGTACATTGATGACTGTATCGGTGCCGTCTCCTGCTCTTGCCCTGAACTAGAACATTTCATTCACTATGCTTCCAATTTTCACCCTTCCCTCACCTTCACATGGTCCATCTCCGACTCTTCCCTCCCCTTCCTCGACTTCTCCGTCTCCATCTCTGGGGATAGGTTATTGACTAACATTCACAACAAGCCCACTGACTCCCACAGCTACCTGGACTACACTTCCTCCCACCCCGCTTCCTGTAAGGACTCTATTCCATTCTCCCAGTTTCTCCGTTTCCGCCGCATCTGCTCTGACGATGCCACCTTCCATACCGGTGCTTCCGACATGTATCCTTTTTCCTCAACCGAGGATTCCCCTCTACTGTGGTTGACACCGCCCTTGACCGTGTCCGTTCTATTTCCCGCACTTCTGCCCTCACCCCTGCCCCTCCCTCCCGGAACCACGATAGAGTTCCCCTTGTCCTCACCTTTCACCCCACCAGCCTCCACATTCAACGGATCATCCTCCGCCATTTCCGCCACCTCCAGCGTGATCCCACCACCAAACGCATCTTCCCCTCACCTCCCCTTTCAGCATTCCGCAGGGACCGCTCCCTCCGAGACACCCTAGTCCACTCCTCTACCACCCCCAGCACCCCTTCCCCTTCGCCCGGCACCTTCCCGTGCAAGCGCAGGAGATGCAACACATGCCCTTATACCTCCCCTCTTCCCACTGTCCAGGGCCCCAAACACCCCTTCCAGGTGAAACAGCGATTTACTTGTACTTTCTGCAATTTAGTATACTGTATTCGCTGCTCACGATGTGGTCTCCTCTACATTGGGGAGACCAAACGCTGATTGGGTGACTGCTTTGCGGAACACCTCCGTTCAGTCCGTAAGGGGGACCCCGAGCTCCCGGTCGCCTGTCACTTTAATTCACCGCTCCACTCCCACTCTGGCCTCACCGTCCTCGGCCTATTACACTGTTCCACGGAAGCTCAGCGTAAGCTCGAGGAACAACACCTCATCTTTCGTTTAGGCACTCTACAGCCCTCTGGACTCAACATCGAGTTCAACAATTTTAGATCATAACCTCAGCTCCAATCACATTTATATTTTATTTTTTCATCCACCCTTTTGTTTGGCACCCCCCCTTTTTTTTTCCCCCCAGAAGCTGGCAGCTGTCCATTCTGCCAGTGCATTTCACACTTCTTTTAGCCTCAACCTGTTACATTAACACCTCCTCTTGCCTTGATCATCTCTTAATGACTCTCAATGTCTCTTAAGCTCTCCTTTTGTTCTTTCATCCCCTCCCCCTTTTCCCAGCTTTATCCTTGCTTTAAATCTATTTCATTTCCTGCTTTTTTCCAGTTCTGACGAAAGGTCTTCGACCTGAAACGTAAACTCTGTTTCTCTCTCCATGGATGCTGCCTGGCCTGCTGAGTTTTTCCAGCATTTTCTGTTGTTATTATGGTATGTAGCCTCCCTGGTGCCAGGATCAAGGATGTCACTGAACGGCTGCAGGGCATTCTGAAGCGGGAGGGCGAACAGTCCGAGGTCGTGGTTCACATTGGTACCAATGACATGGGTAGAAAGAGGGATGAGGTCCTGCAACAAGAATTTAGGGAGCTAGGTAGCAGATTAAAAAGCAGGACCTCAAAGGTTGTAATCTCTGGATTACTCCCGGTGCCACGTGCTAGTGAGTATAGGAATAGGAGGATAGAGCAGATGAATGCGTGGCTAAAGAGTTGGTGCAGGAGGGAGGGCTTTAATTTCCTGGATCACTGGGTCTGCTTCTGGGGAAGGTGGGACCTGTACAAGTCGGACGGGTTGCACCTGAACCGGAACGGGACCAACATCCTTGCGGGGAGGTTTGCCAGTACTGTTGGGGGGGGGGTGTTTAAACTAACTTGGCAGGGGGATGGGATACGGAGTGGAGCTATAGTAGGGGGTGATGCACAGCCAAATATAGAGGAAAAAACAAGTCAGCCTGGAAGGCAGAGCAAATATGTAACGGCACAAGGGAGTATAGCAAGGCTGGATGGCATTTATTTTAATGCAAGGAGTCTTGCGAGTAAGGCAGATGAATTGAAGGTGTTGATGAACACATGGGAGTATGATATTGTTGCTATCACAGAGACATGGTTGAGGGAGAGGCAGGACTGGCAGCTCAATATTCCGGGGTATAGACTCTTTAGGCGAGACAGAGGGGGGTGTAAAAGAGGAGGGGGTGTCGCAATATTAATCAAGGAGTCAATTACTGCTGGAAGGAGGGATGATATCTTAGCAGGTTCCTCTAATGAGGCCATATGGGTAGAACTTAGAAACAAAAAGGGGGCAAGCACTTTGCTGGGAGTGTACAATAGGCCCCCAAACAGTCAGGGGGAGATAGGTAGAGAAGTGTAGAAATAATAGGGTAATAATAGTAGGGGATTTCAACCTCCCCAATATTAACTGGGATAGTCAGAGTGTGAAAGGCTTAGAGGGTGTGGAATTCTTAAAGTGCATCCAGGAGAGCTTTTTGAGCCAGCATGTAGAAAGTCCTACAAGAGAGGGGGCGGTACTGGACCTAATTCTAGGTAATGTAGCCGGGCAAGTGGTAGAAGTGTCAGTCAGAGAGCATTTTGGTGACAGTGACCATAATTCAGTGAGAATTAAGGTAGTCATGGAAAAGGACAAAGATGGACTGGAGATAAAGTTTCTAAATTGGGGGAAGGCCGATTTTAATGATAAGGCAGGATCTGGCCAAAGTGGACAGGGATCAGCTACTTGTAGGAAAATCCACATCAGAGCAGTGGGAGTCTTTCAGAAAGGAAATAGAGAGAGTACAACGCCAACATGTTCCCGTAAAGGTCAAGGGTGGGACCAACAAGCCCAGGGAACCCTGGATGTCAAGGGATATACGAGAATGGATTAGGCAAAAAAGGGAGGCTTTTGGCAGATACAAAGGACTAAAAACAGTGGAAGCCCGAGAGGAGTATAGAAAGTGCAGGGGGGTACTTAAAAAAGAAATTAGGAGAGCGAAGAGGGGGCATGAAATAACACTGGCGGGCAAAATAAAGGAAAATCCCAAGGTGTTTTATAAGTATATTAAGTGCAAGAGGATAACCAGGGAAAGAGTAGGGCCCATTAGGGACCAAAGTGGCAATCTGTGTGTAGAGCCAGAAGATGTAGGTGGGGTTTTAAATGAATATTTTGCATCTGTGTTCACTATGGAGAAGGATGATGTAGGCATAGAAACCAGGCAGGGGGATTGTGATATACTTGAACAAATTAGTATTGAGAGGGAGCAGGTACTAGTGGTTTTAGCAGGCTTAAAAGAGGATAAATCCCCAGGCCCAGACGAGATGTATCCCAGGCTGCTGTGTGAGACAAGGGAGGAGATTGCAGGGGCTCTGACACAAATTTTCAAAAACTCTCTGGCCACAGGGGAGGTGCCAGAGGACTGGAGAACAGCTAACGTAGTACCATTATTCAAGAAGGGTAGTAGGGATAAACCAGGGAATTACAGGCCAGTGAGCCTAACATCAGTGGTAGGGAAATTATTGGAAAAAATTTTGAGGGACAGAATTAGTCTCCACTTGGAGAGGCAAGGATTAATCAAGGATAGTCAGCATGGCTTTGTCAGGGGGCGATCATGTCTGACCAATTTGATTGAATTTTTCGAGGGGGTGACTAGGTGTGTGGATGAGGGTAGTGCAGTTGATGTGGTCTACATGGACTTCAGTAAGGCTTTTGACAAAGTCCCGCATGGGAGACTGGTCAAGAAGGTAAAAGCCCATGGGATCCAGGGCAACTTAGCACATTGGATCCAAAATTGGCTTAGTGGCCGGAGGCAGAGGGTGATGGTTGAATGTTGTTTTTGTGACTGGAAGCCTGTGTCCAGTGGTGTACCGCAGGGATTGGTGCTGGGTCCTTTGCTGTTTGTAGTGTACATTAATGATTTAGATATGAATGTAGGAGGTATGATCAGTAAGTTTGCAGATGACACGAAAATTGGTGGGGTGGTAAATAGCGAGGAGGGAAGCCTCAGGCTATAGGACGATATAGACGGGTTGGTCAGATGGGCAGAACAGTGGCCAATGGAATTTAACCCTGAAAAGTGTGAGGTGATGCATTTTGGGAGGACTAACAAGGCAAGGGAATACACAATGAATGGTAGGACCCTAGGAAGGACAGAGGATCAGAGGGACCTTGGTGTGCATGTACATAGATCCCTGAAGGCAGCAGGACAGGTAGATAAGGTGGTTAAAAAGGCATACGGGATACTTGCCTTCATTAGCCGAGGCATAGAATATAAGTGAGAAGTCGCACAACACCAGGTTATAGTCCAACAGTTTTATTTGAAATCACAAGCTTTCGGAGCTGCTGCCCCTTCGTCAGGTGAAGTGAAGGAATACGAATCGGCAAAGCATATATAGACAGAGAACAATGTCTGTGTAGCGTACAATCTCAGACGACTACATTTAATCCTCCTGACTGCCTTTTGTCACACCTCGGCAGAGAAACAATCAGGTCAGCCAGGAAGGCACCACATCAAAGACATAGCAAGATACAACTGAGACAATGAGGTGGGGTCACAGCGGGTCTAATGTGTCAAAAGCTGCAGTCTGTATGGAAAACCATAAACTTTAACATTTTTACTTTTCTTTTTACTGGAAATCACATCTGTGAAGAAGCCAACGACGACTCGAGTCTGGATGACTCTACGTCGTGTAGCGTGACATGAACCCAAGATCTCGGTTGAGGCCGTCCTCATGGGTGCGGAACTTGGCTATCAGTTTCTGCTCGATGATTTTGCGTTGTCGTGTGTCTCGAAGGCCGCCATGTTCTGCCCATCTGACCAACCCGTCTATATCGTCCTGTATCTTGCTATGTCCTTCCTGGCTGACCTGATTGTTTCTCTGCCGAGGTGTTATGAAAGGCAGTCAGATAGATTAACTGTAGTCATCTGAGATTGTACGCTACACAGGCATTGTTCTCTGTCTATATATGCTTTGCCGATTCGTATTCCTTTACTTCACCTGACAAAGGGGCAGCAGCTCCGAAAGCTTGTGATTTCAAATAAAACTGTTGGACTATAACCTGGTGTTGTGCGACTTCTCACTTTTGTCCACCCCAGTCCAACACCGGCATCTCCGCATCATAGAATATAAGAGCAGGGAGGTTATGATGGAGCTGTACAAAACGCTAGTTAGGCCACAGCTGGAATACTGTGTGCAGTTCTGGTCGCCACACTATAGGAAGGATGTGATTGCATTGGAGAGGGTGCAGAGGAGATTCACCAGGATGTTACCTGGGCTGCAGCGCTTCAGCTATGAAGAGAGACTGGACAGGCTGGGGTTGTTTTCCTTAGAGCAGAGAAGGCTGGGGGGGACCTGATTGAGGTGTACAAAATTCAGAAGGGCATAGATAGGGTAGATAGAAAGGAACTTTTCCCCTTAGTAGAGGGGTCAATAACCAGGGGGCATAGTTTCAAGGTAAGGGGCAGGAGGTTTAGAGGGGATTTGAGGAAAAACTTTTTCACCCAGAGGGTGGTTGGAATCTGGAACTCACTGCCTGAAAGGATGATCGAGGCAGGAACCCTCACAACATTCAAGAAGCATTGAGATAAGCACTTGAAACGCCATAACATACAAGGCTACGGACCAAGTGCTGGAAAATGGGATTAAAATAGACCGGGTTTGATGGCTGGCGCGGACACGATGGGCCGAAGGGCCTCTTTCTGTGCTGTATAACTCTAGGACTAGGTGTAATACTGGGGTCTGTACAGGACTAGGTGTAATACTGGGGTCTGTACAGGACTAGGTGTAATACTGGGGTCTGTACGAGACTAGGTGTACTACTGGGATCTGCACAGGACTAGGTGTAATACTGGGGTCTGTACGAGACTAGGTGTAATACTGGGATCTGCACAGGACTAGGTGTAATACTGAGGAAGATAGAGCAGATGAATGCGTGGCTGGAGAGATGGTGTAGGAGGGAGGTCTTTAGATTCCTGAGGAATTGGAACCGTTTCTGAGGGAGGTGGGACCTCTACAAGCCAGAGGGGTTGTACCTCAACAGGAACGGGAACAGGACCAATATCCTCGCGGGAGGGTTTGCTAGTGCTGTTGGGGAGAGTTTAAACTAGCTTGGCAGGGGGATGGGAACCCAAGTATCGAGTCAATAGGGAGGGAAGAAAAACTGGAATTGGAAAACAAAAACATGGAAAGCAAACTGGAAGGACAGAGGAATAAAGGGCTAGATAGTAGTCAACAAGGAGGTTTGCCTGTACTAAATGGTATATACTTCAATGCAAGGAGTACAGCAAACAAGGGTGATGGCACAGGTAGATACTTGGGACTATGATATTATAGCTATTACAGAGACGTGGCTGAAAGAGGGGCAGGTATGGCAGCTCAACATTCCTGGTTACAGGATTTTCAGACAGGATAGAGGGGGAGGTAAAAAGGGAGGGGGGGTCGCGGTATTGATTAAAGAAACTATTACAGCTGTGAGGAGGGATGATATGTTGGAGGGATCATCAAACGAGGCCATGTGGGTTGAATTGAAAAACAAAAAAGGGGCGATCACACTGCTGGGAGGGTACTATAGACCCCCAAACTGTGAGAGGGAGATAGAAGAACAAATATGTAGACAAATTTCTGAGAAGTGCAAAAACTATAGGGCCGTAATAGTAGGGGATTTCAACTACCCCAATATTAACTGGGATAAAATTGGTGTGAAGGGTAAAGAGGGTGCGGAATTCCTAAAATGCATCCAGGAGAACGTTTTTAGCCAGTATGTAGCAAGCCCAACAAGGGAGGGGCCGGTTCTGGACTTAGTTTTAGGGAATGAAGCTGGGCAGGTAGAAGGCATATCAGTGGGGGAGCATTTTGGTGCTAGTGACCATAATTCTGTTAGATTTAAGGTAGTTATGGAAAAGGACAAGGATAGACCAGGAATAAAAATTCTAAATTGGGGAAAAGCAAATTTTGTTAAGCTCAGAGGGGATTTAGCCATAGTGGACTGAAAACAGCTACTTGAAGGTAAATCAGTGTCAGAGCAGTGGGAGGCATTCAAGGAGGAGATCCGGAGGGTTCAGACCAAATATGTGCCCTTAAAGAAAAAAGGTGGGACTAACAAATCTAGAACCCCCTGGATGTCCAGGGACATACAGGGTAGGATAGAGAAAAAAAGGTAGGTGTATGACAGATACCGAGGGCTAAATACTCCAGAATCTTTCGAGGAGTACAGAAAGTGCAGGGGTGCAATTAAAAATGATATTAGGAAAACAAAGAGCGTGAAAAATTCTTGGCAAGTAAAATCAAGGAAAATCCAAAGATGTTTTATAAATATATTAAGAGTAAGAGGATAACTAAAGAAAGGGTAGGGCCTATTAGAGATCATGAGGGTAATCTGTGTGTGGAGGCGGGAGACGTCGGTAGGGTTCTTAATGAATACTTTGCATCTGTTTTCACAAAGGAGAGGGGCGAAGCAGACATTGCTATCAGGGGGGAGGTGTGTGAAATAGTAGATGAAATAAACATAGTGAGAGAGGAAGTATTAAGAGGTTTGGCAGCTTTAAAAGTGGATAAATCCCCAGGCCCGGATGAATTGTATCCAAGGCTGTTAAGCGAAGCAAAAGAGGAAATAGCAGAGGCCCTGACCATCATTTTTCAATCCTCTCTGGCTTCAGGTGTGGTGCCGGAGGACTGGAGGACTGCTAATGTGGTAACCTTGTTTAAAAAGGGAGACAAGGATAGACCGAGTAATTACAGGCCAGTCAGTCTAACCTCGGTGGTGAGAAAATTATTGGAAAGAATTCTGAAGGACAGGATAAATCTTCATTTAGAAAGACATAGATTAATCAAGGATAGTCAGCACGGATTTGTTAAGGGAAGGTCGTGTCTGACAAACTTGATTGAATTTTTTGAGGAGGTAACAAGGAGGGTAGATGAGGGTAGTGCGTTTGATGTAGTGTATATGGACTTTAGCAAGGCTTTTGATAAGGTTCCACATGGAAGACTGGTCACGAAGTTAAAAGCCCATGGGATCCAGGGCAAAGTGTGAAGTTGGATTCAAAACTGGCTCGGAGACAGGAAGCAGAGGGTTGTGGCGGATCGCCACCTAAAACGGACATAATCCACTCTTCCGTCTGTGGACAAATTTCCAGCCCCTTCCCTTTAAGGCAGAAGGGGGCGGGGCCTCAGGTTTTACCCAGAGAATTCTGGGAGTTGACCCAGAGAATTCTGGGAGCAGCTTTCTGAGACATTTTGTTTTGCCATGCAGTGAATAAAAGCTTCTTGTTTTCCACATATGGATTCAATCTGCATTCGTGTTTCGCGGCAGCCTCAACATTGGTGACCCCGACGCTCAGAACGTATTCCGAGCACTGCAATGGTGGACACGAACGCAGTTTCCGTGAAACTGCCGGAGTTTTGGGAAAACCAGCCCGAAGCCTGGTTTCTCCAAGCTGAATCTCGCTTCCGGCTGCGAAATATCACCACAGATGGGACGAAGTACAACTATCTCGTCACATCACTCAGTAGCGTCGCAGTTTCCAAGGTTTGGACAACGTTGCAGAACCCACCAGAGGAAGGCAAGTACGCACATCTCAGAACAGCGCTCCTTAAAAAATTTACGGCCTCGGCATATCAGCAAAACTGCCACCTCCTCGACCTTCCAGGCCTCGGTGATGCCTCACCGTCAGACCTCCTCTCCCACATGCTCTCCCTCACCAACGAGAGCCCACCCGGATCCCTCTTCCGCACGCTGTTCATCCGCCAGCTCCCTCTCAGCATCCGCCCAGCGATCGTGGCGTCCGGCCTCACGAACCTGGAAGCCCTGGCCGATGAGGCCGACAAGCTGCTGTCCGCTCACTCCAGCCGCGACGTCACTCCGGACCTGGCACCCAATGCCTGGGCGCGCCCCTCACCATCCAGCCCGCGGCCACAAGGGCCTGTCACCAGGCCCACGGGGCCTTCACGCCCCACTAACCCGGGCCACTGTTACTACCACGCACGGTTCGGCGCCAGGGCACAACGGTGCACACCTCCTTGCTCTTTCAAGTCCGCCCCCGTTCCAGCCCCCGCGATGGCCGTGGGCCACGCGGGCTCCCTGCTGTTCGTCACGGATGACAAAACCGGCCGCCGGTTCCTGTGCGACACTGGGGCTCAGCACAGCATCATCCCGGCCTCCTCCCTCGACATCCAAAAGGGCGAACGAGGACCGGCGCTGGCTGCTGCTAACGGCTCGGAAATCCGGACGTATGGCACCCGGACAGTCACCCTCGACCTCTCTGGTCACCGCTACCGATGGGAGTTCATCACTGCCAAGGTGCTCTCCCCCCTCATCGGCGCAGATTTCCTGTGTGCCCACGGCTTACTGGTAGACATCCCTCGTCACCGCCTCATGGACATGAACACCATGTCCCCCATCCTGGGCGCCATGGCCCCCAGTCAACCTGCCGACATGGCGTCACAGTGCCACGCCCGGGCCACGGATGACTACTCGGTACTCCTGGCCGAATTCCCGGCCCTTACCAATCCGACCTTCTCCGCGGAGGCCGCCAAACACGGGGTGGAACACTTCATCCCCACCACAGGCCCCCCAGTGTACGCCCACGCCCGCAGGCTGGACCCGGCCAAACTGGAGATCGCGCGGACCGAGTTTGCCACCATGGAACAGCTCGGCATCATCCGCCGCTCCAACAGTCCCTGGGCCTCCCCACTCCACATCGCCCCCAAACCAGGCGGGGGTTGGCGCCCCTGCGGGGATTACCGCCGCCTCAATGACGCCACCACCCCTGATCGGTACCCTGTGCCGCACATTCAGGACTTCTCGGCTAGACTGGCCAGCCGCTCAGTCTTTCCCAAGGTCGACCTGGTGCGCGGCTACCACCAAGTCCCCGTCCACCCCGCGGACGTCCCCAAGACGGCTGTAATCACCCCCTTCGGCCTGTTCGAGTTCCTGCGGATGCCCTTCGGCCTCAAAAACGCGGCCCAGGCATTCCAACGGCTCATGGACTCGGTCCTTCGGGACCTGAAGTTCCTGTTCGTCTACCTGGACGACATCCTGGTAGCCAGTTCCTCCAAGCAGGAACACCTCGAACACCTTCGCATCCTGTTCGGGCGCCTCAGCGACCACGGGCTCATCCTCAGCCCAGCCAAATGCCAGTTCGGCCTGGACAAGATCGACTTCCTCGGCCACCACATCACCCATGCTGGGGCCATTCCCCTGCCCACCAAGGTGCAGGCCGTCCAACAATTTCCCCGCCCCACCACCATCAAAGGCCTCCAGGAGTTCCTCGGATGGTGAATTTCTACAACCGCTTCATCCCCAAAGCGGCGTCCCTCATGAGGCCCCTGTATGAAGCCCTCCGGGGCAGGAGCGGCAAGATGGCGGTCGAATGGACGGCAGATGCGTCCACCGCCTTCGATTCCACCAAGACCGTGCTCGCCAACGCCACCCTGCTCGCGCACCCACGGCCCAATGCCAGGGTAGCGCTCACCACGGACGCCTCCGACCACGCGGTCGGCGCCGTGTATGAGCAGTGGGTCGACGGCGCCTGGCAACCACTTGCCTTCTTCAGCCGCCAACTACGCCCCCCGGAGGTCAAGTACAGCACCTTCGACCGCGAGCTCCTCGCGCTGTTCCTGGCGGTCCGCCATTTCCGGTTTTTGCTTGAGGGCCACTCCTTCACTGCGTTTGTCGACCATAAGCCCCTGACATTCGCAATGGCAAAGACAACCGACCCCTGGTCCGCCAGGCAGCAGCGCCAGCTCGCGGCAGTGTCCGAGTTCACCACGGACATCCAACACGTCTCCGGCCGAGACAATGTGGTAGCCGACTGCCTCTCCAGCCCCGCCATCCACGCCGCACACCTAGCAGTCGACTACGCTCAACTTGCAGCAGACCAGATCACCGACCCGGATCTGCTCTCCGCACCCACCAACCTACCAGGGCTACGCCTGGCCGACGTCACCTGTGGCCCGACCGCAGTCACGGTCAAGTGCGACATATCCCTATGTCAACCTCGGCCCGTCGTCCCAGCGTCCTGGCACCGCCGGATATTCGACATTCTCCACAACCTCTCCCACCCCGGCGCCCGCGCATCCATCAAATTGGTAGCCAACCGCTTTGTCTGGCGCGGCCTTCGCAAGGATGTGCGTACTTGGGCCAACTCCTGCCTATCCTGCCAACGTGCCAAGGTACAGCAACACACGAAAGCACCCTTCGAGGAGTTTACCGTCCCCTCGCGGAGATTCGACCACATCCACGTGGACATCGTCGGGCCCCTGCCGCCATCGCAAGGCCACACGCACTTGCTGACCATCGTTGACCGCACCACACGCTGGCCTGAGGCAATTCCACTGACCTCTACCACCACCGCCGACATCGCCAGAGCCTTCGTCAGCACCTGGGTCGCACGGTTCGGCGTCCCCTCCGACATGACGTCGGACAGAGGTCCGCAATTTACCTCTGAACTCTGGATCGCCGTCGCACGCAATCTCGGGGTGACCATCCACCGCACCACAGCGTACCACCCCCAAGCCAACAGACTGTGTGAGCGGTTCCACAGATCCTTGAAGGCATCTCTTCGAGCCAGCCTCCAAGATGGCGCCTGGACTGACCGACTTCCGTGGGTCCTCCTTGGCCTGCGCACCGTGGTTAAAGAAGACCTCCACGCATCGGCAGCAGAGCTCGTGTACGGTCAGCCACTGCGCGTACCCGGCGAGTTCCTGCCCACCGCCACGACACCCTGGTCAGCCGACCAGCAACGCCACAACTTCGCCTCACCGGCGCTGCAGTTCGCCCCGGTGCCCATTGCCCGACACGGCGAATCCACCTCACACGTCCCACTAAGCCTGCACCAGGCACGGTTTGTTTTTGTCCGGCACGACGCCCACCGCGGACCCCTTCAACCCCCGTACGACGGGCCCTACAAGGTGCTACAGGCTGGGGACAAATTTTTCACCCTGCAAGTGGGCGACAGGACCGAAAAAGTGTCGGTGGACCGACTCAAGCCAGCACACTCGGAGCCCGGGGAGCAGGTCCCTGTAGCTCGTCCACCTCCACGCGGCCGACCTGCCCTCAAGCCGATTCACCCGGCTGCTCCACGCCCGGCCGTCCCACGTCCACCGGCGTCCTACAAGAGCCGCTCCGGCCGGCCCATCAGACCGCCGCACCGTCTCGTCCACACCTCCTAAGCGGATTCTGGGGGGAGCTGAGTGGCGGATCACCACCTAAAACGGACATAATCCACTCTTCCGTCTGTGGA
Organism: Squalus acanthias; assembly: GCA_030390025.1. Lineage (NCBI taxonomy): Eukaryota > Metazoa > Chordata > Chondrichthyes > Squaliformes > Squalidae > Squalus > Squalus acanthias. The sequence goes on along the minus strand of CM059450.1, from coordinate 24,345,820 downwards.
CAAATTTCCAGCCCCTTCCCTTTAAGGCAGAAGGGGGCGGGGCCTCAGGTTTTACCCAGAGAATTCTGGGAGTTGACCCAGAGAATTCTGGGAGCAGCTTTCTGAGACATTTTGTTTTGCCATGCAGTGAATAAAAGCTTCTTGTTTTCCACATATGGATTCAGCCTCCATTCGTGTTTCGCGACAGCCTCAACAGGGTAATGGTTAATGGGTGACAGGAAGGGACAGAATGTATAAAAATAAGAGTGCATCAGAAAGTGGGGTCAAAGCACAGAAAAATAGTAAAAAGACAAAATTAAATGCTCTTTATCTGAATGCACGCAGCATTCATAACAAGATAGATGAGTTAACGGCACATAGATATAAATGGGTATGATCTGACAGCCATTACAGAGACGTGGTTGCAAGGTGACCAACGCTGGGAACTGAATATTATGGGGTATTTGACATTTCGGAAGGATAGACAGAAAGGAAAAGGGGTTGGGGTAGCTCTGTTAATAAAGGATGAGATCCGTGCAGTAGTGAGAAATGATATTGGCTCAGAAGAGCAAGATGTAGAATCAGTTTGGGTGGAGATAAGAAATAATAAGGGAGAGAAGTCACAGGTGGGCGTAGTCTATAGGCCCCCTAACAGTAGCTACACTGTTGGACAGAGTATAAATCAAGAAGGAGGCTTGTAAGAAAGGTACAGCAATAATCATGGGCGATTTTAATCTTCATATTGATTGGACAAATCAAATTGGCCAAGGTATCCTCGAGGAAGAGTTCATAGAGTGTATCCTGGATGGTTTCCTAGAACAATACATTGTGGAACCAACCAGGGAGCAGGCTATCTTAGATCTGGTACTGTGTAATGAGACAGGGTTAATAAATGATCTCATAGTAAAGGATCCTCCAGGAAAGAGTGATCATAGCATGGTTGAATTTCAAATTCAATTGGAGGGTGAGAAAATTGGGTCTCAAACCAGTGTCCTGATCTTAAATAAAGGCAATTACAAAGGAATGAAGGCAGAGTTGGCTAAAGTGGACTGGGAAAATAGATTAAAGGGTAAGACGGTTGATAAGCAATGGCAGACATTTAAGGAGATATTTCATAACTCTCAACAAAAATATATTCCAGTGAGAAGAGAAGGGAGAACCATCCGTGGTTAACTAAGGAAGTAAAGGATGATATCAAATTGAAAACAAAGGCATACATACAATGTTGCCAAGATTAGTGGTAGGCCAGAGGATTGGGAAATTTTTAAAAACCAGCAAAGAATGACTAAAAAAATAATAAAGAGAGAGAAGATGGATTGTGAGAGTAAACTTGCAAGAAATATAAAAATGGATAGTAAGAGCTTCTACAGGTATGTAAAAGGGAAGAGAGTAGCTAAAGTAAATGTTGGTCCCTTAGAGGATGAGACTGGGGAATTAATAATGGGGAACAGGGAAAAAGCAGAGACTTTGAACAAATATTTTGTATCAGTCATCACGGTAGAAGACACTTAAACCATCCCAATAATACATAATCAAGGGGCTACAGGGAAGGGGGATCCTAAAACAATCGCTATCACTAAAGAAAAAGTACACGGTAAAATAATGGGACTAATGGTGGACAAGTCCCCTGGACCTGATGGCCTGCATTCTTGGGTCTTAAAAGAAGTGGCTGCTGAGATAGTGGATGCATTGGTTGCAGTCTACCAAAATTCCCTGGATTCTGGAGAGGTCCCAGCGGATTGGAAAACCGCAAATGTAACACCCCTATTTAAGAAGGGAGGGAGACAGAAAGCAGGAAACTATAGACCAGTTAGCCTAACATCTGTCATTGGGAAAATGCTGGAGTCCATTATTAAGGAAGCAGCAGCAGGACATTTGGAAAATCATAATACAGTCAAGCAGAGTCAGCATGGTTTTATGAAAAGGAAATCATGTTTGACAAATTTGCTGGAGTTCTTTGAGGATGTAACGAGCAGGGTGGATAAAGGGGAACCAGTGGATGTGGTGTATTTCAATTTCCAGAAGGCATCGATAAGGTGCCACATAAAAGGTTACTGCACAAGATAAGAGCTCATGGGGTTGGGGGTAATATATTAGCATGGATAGGGGATTGGCTAACTAACAGAAAACAGAGAGTCGGGATAAATGGGTTATTTTCCAGTTGGCAAACGGTAACTAGTGGGGTGCCACAGGGATCGGTGCTGGGGCCTCAACTATTTACAATCTATATTAATGACTTGGATGAAGGGACCGAGTGTATTGTAGCCAAATTTGCTGATGATACAAAGATAGATGGGAAAGCAAGTTGTGAAGAGGACACAAAGAATCTGCAAAGAGATATAAACAGGCTAAGTGAGTGGGCAAATATTTGGCAGACGGAGTATAATGTGGGAAAGTGTGAGGTTATCCACTTGGGTAAGAAAAATAAAAAAGCAAATTATTATTTAAATGGAGAGAGATTACAAAATGCTGCAGTACAGAGGGACCTGGGGGTCCTTGTGCATGAAACACAAAAAGTTAGCATGCAGGTACAGCAAGTAATCAAAAAGGCAAATGGAATGTTGGCCTTTATTGCAAGGGGGTTGGAGTATAAAAGCAGGGAAGTCCTGCTACAACTGTACAGGGTATTGGTGAGACCACACCTGGAGTGCTGCATACAGTTTTGGTCTCCTTATTTAAGGAGGGATATACTTGCATTGGAGGCAGTTCAGAGAAGGTTCAGGAGGTTGATTCCTGAGAAGAAAGGGGTTGGCTTATGAAGAAAGGTTGAGCAGGTTGGGCCTATACTCATTGGAGTTTAGAAGAATGAGAGGTGATCTTATTGAAACATATAAGATACTGAGGGGGCTTGACAAGGTAGATGCACAGAAGATGTTTCCCCTCATGGGGGAATCTAGAACTAGGGGACATAGTTTCAGAATAAGGGGTCGCCCATTTAAAACTGAGATGAGGAGGAATTTCTTCTCTCAGAGGGTCGTAAATCTGTGGAATTATCTGCCCCAGAGAGCTGTGTTGGCTGGGTCATTGAATATATTCAAGGTGGAGATAGACAGATCTTTGAACAATAAGGGAGTGAAGGGTTATGGGGAGCGGGCGGGGAAATGGAGCTGAGCTCAAGATCAGATCAGCCATGATCTCATTAAATGGCGGAGCAGGCTTGAGGGGCCAAATGGCCTACTCCTGCTCCTATTTCTTATGTTCTTATGTTCTTATGAGAGGCTGGAGGTGGTTAGCACTGAGACACTGGAAGTGGTTAGCACTGATGGTATGTGATCAGAGGGAAGTTGATGAATGTGGAGTGAAAGGATTGGGTGATGAATGGAAAAGATGGTTGATGTGAAAAAGGAAACAAGTGGGAGAAAGGACAGAGACCTGGGAATCCCAGAGTTAGTGGAAAATGCATCAGAGGAAGAGCCTTGGCCACAGCACAGAGGAACTACAATGCCTGGACAATGTCATAGTGAAACATGCTCTATACAGATCAAAAATGAGAAGTCGCACAACACCAGGTTATAGTCCAACAGATTTATTTAATTTTACAAGCTTTCGGAGCTATCGCTCCTTCGTCAGGTAAGTTAGCAATGAGAGAATCTCCCAGAATTCACAATTTAAACCCAGACAAAATCTATTCACATTATTCGCTACAACAAAGAGCACAGCCAAGACAATGAGATGTGTCCCACTTCAGCAGCCAGGGGCATTCAGCCTCGGATCTGCGGGTAAGCGTTCTCCAAGGCGGCCTTCGAGATACACGACAGCGCAAAATCATAGAGCAGAAACTGATAGCCAAGTTCCGCACTCATGAGGATGGCCTCAATCGCGATATCGGGTTCATGTCACGATACAGAACGTGACTTGACATCATGGCCGGTCTTCCCAGGTGTTTTTTTTTTTTTAAAAACACAAGAACACAAATTGACAGGATATGCAGCCAGCAGGTGGTTTGACACGCTGGACCCCCTGGGACACATCTCATTGTCTTGGCTGTGCTCTTTGTTGTAGCGAATAATGTGAATAGATTTTGTCTGGGTTTAAATTGTGAATTCTGGGAGATTCTCTCATTGCTAACTTACCTGACGAAGGAGCGATAGCTCCGAAAGCTTGTAAAATTAAATAAATCTGTTGGACTATAACCTGGTGTTGTGCGACTTCTCATTTTTGTCCACCCCAGTCCAACGCCGGCATCTCCACATCTATACAGATCAGACACAGCACTAAAGCAGCTGGAACACACGGCCAAACAGCAAAGTTAACCGGACAAGGAACTGAAGAACTGTCACGAACAACAATCGGTGGTCAGCCCCCTCCCCCAGACCCACATAACAAACCGAGTGTTTTGTTGAATCGTAGTTTCGAATGGGGCCCCTTGAATTGCAAACGCCACTCCTTACAAAGGCAGTGTATTGTCTTGGGTTACAGAAGTCTGTAATGAAACAAAGAGTTCTTAATGTGCTAATATTTTAATTGCAATGTTATTAGTGTTAATGCCTCACTAGAAAAGTCCCTGCTACCGAGTCACATAGTTACCTGTCTATAGAATTTTGCAGACACATTGTGTAAGCAGCTTTATAAACCACGACCGTTCCAGTAAGTCTACCTGCCCAATATGCCAAAGAAGAGCCCTGGTCAGATTGATATGTTTCAGTGAGTTCTGTCTGGCTGTCATGGTGGGGGGCCGAACGAGGATCCAAGTTCACGGATAAGTTTCATAAACATTGCCCCAAGGTACAGAGAGCAACAAGAATTTGAGATTTTTATTGTTTTAGAACAGATATTGAAAGTTAAAATAAAGTTTTTTTAATCTAGTGAAATGTGCAGTGTTCGCTCTTGATTCTGCTAATTTTATTTGTTAATAAACCTGATTAATAACTTGTAGCCTGAGATAAGATCTGCCAGTGTTATTGACCCATCAGTCAGAGACCAGGAGAGTAAAAGGCAGGTCAGACTATGACAATAGCAAAATGCTGCAGATGCTGGAAATCTGAAATAACAACAGAAAATGCTGGAAATACTCAGCAGGCCAGGCAGCATCTGTGGAGAGAGAAACAGAGTTAACGTTTCAGGTCTGTGACCCTTCATCTGATGTCTAAAACGTTAACTCGGTTTCTCTCTCCACGGATGCTGCCTGACCTGCTGAGTGTTTCCAGCATTTTCTGTTGTTATTGCAGGTCAAACTATTATCAGCTGTGTAAGGGGTTTACTGTTCACCCTGAGCACACTACACTATCATATACTGTACCTTGTGCATTTGTACACACTTCAGATCATCGGGAGTGAGAGCTTGTTTAAGGGAACAGTCTTCAGCACTGCACATGAAACTAGTGTATGGTGAGAGCCCGAATCATCCCACCTTCTCACCACATCCCTCAATCCCACCTTCTCACCTCATCTCTCAATCCCACCTTCTCACCACATCCCTCAATCCCACCTTCTCACCTCATCTCTCAATCCCACCTTCTCACCACATTCCTCAATCCCACCTTCTCACCACATCCCTCAATCCCACCTTCTCACCACATATCCCTCAATCCCACCTTCTCACCGCATCCCTCAATCCCACCTTCTCACCTCATCCCTCAATCCCACCTCCTCACCTCATCCCTCAATCCCACCTCCTCACCTCATCCCTCAATCCCACCTCCTCACCACATCCCTCAATCCCACCTCCTCACCACATCCCTCAATCCCACTCTCCCCCCCTCAATCCCACCTTCTCACCTCATCCCTCAATCCCACCTTCTCACCTCATCCCTCAATCACACCTCCTCACCTCATCCCTCAATCCCACCTCCTCACCTCATCCCTCAATCCCACCTCCTCACCTCATCCCTCAATCCCACCTCCTCACCTCATCCCTCAATCCCACCTCCTCACCTCATCCCTCAATCCCACCTCCTCACCTCATTCCTCAATCCCACCTCCTCACCACATCCCTCAATCCCACCTTCTCACCACATCCCTCAATCCCACCTTCTCACCACATCCCTCAATCCCACCTTCTCCCTCCAGAAACACATCTGATTGTCTCTTGACCCCATTTATACTCTGCTTCAAAGACCTCCCCTGGAAACGTGTTCCACAAGTCTGATTATACATCCCTGTACTCTGCAGTCTCACAGTATAGTGTTAGATATTTAGGAACATAGGAATTACTAAACAAAAAAAAAGACCCAGGTCCATCTAGTTGGCCTTCTACCATCCTGGCAGTCCCATGATACATCGACAATGGCATTGCTGACTAATCACAGCAATCAATCTCGATCAATGACCTGAGGCGAGGAAAACCCCCAGTGGTGGAGAGCTTTGGGAACCATTGGTCCAAAGTCACCTGTCCCTCCAGGGCACGCCACACTCACCACACGTCACGTCTCAAATTACTCAGATACTGTGTCCCGAAATATTATTTTATGAAAGAAATCTATCTAATTTGCATTTGAATGAATCAATACAGACTCCTTCCACCATCTGCCTAGGGAGCCTGTTCCATAGATTGACCACTCACTCACTGAAATATGGTTTCCACAGATTAGTTTTGAATTTACTCCCTTCAAGCACAGGCCAGGTGCTTTGGGTCTACTGTTCTGGACAAGGTGAAGTAGCTGGTCATGGTCAACATTATCCAGTCACTTTAGAATGCTAAAAACAGCAATCGTATCACCTCTCAACCTTCTCCTTCCCAGTGAGAACGTGCCAAATTTACATAATCAATCCCCATAATCCAATCCCTCCATCCGCTCAATCATTCTGATTGCTCGCTTCTGTACTCTTTCAGTAACTGCAATACTGTGGTGCCCACCAAGTGTGGTTGCACCAATGATTTATAAAGTGACAGGATTACCTCACTATTTCAGCTCAATATTGACCTTTTAATACATCCCAACATTTGATTCGCTTTACTGACTGAAACATTTTCTGGACCGTACGGGGAATGAACCACTGACCCTGACATTATCAGCTAAAAGAAAAATCGGGTCCAGTATCAGGTTGAGTCACTGCCAGGTGTGAAAACCAGCGTCAAATGGATGTAGCATCTGTGAATTGTTTCAAAATTTGGAAAGTATCAGTCTGGCCAAATCAGATCAGGTCGCTGCTGTGTTAAACATCAGAACCAGGAATTTCCTCAGGGGTCCCCCCGATTGGCCGAATGTAACTTTGGCGGAAGATCGGTGGAAACACTATTCAGGGTTCCGTCAAAGTTACAGCAGTCGATGGCGAGAACCACCAAAGAAATTCCCAGCAAATGGCTCGGCGGGTTAAGGCCACACTGGCGAGGAAGGCCCCATTTCGATCAACAGTCTGAATCAGTTCAGTTGATCTCAACTGGGGATGCAGTGAGGGGGGATGCAGTGAGATGTTGCAGTGAGGGGGATGCAGTGAGGGGGATGCAGTGAGGGGGATGCAGTGAGGGGGATGCAGTGAGGGGGATGCAGTGAGATGTTGCAGTGAGATGTTGCAGTGAGGGGGATGCAGTGAGATGTTGCAGTGAGATGTTGCAGTGAGATGTTGCAGTGAGGGGGATGCAGTGAGGGGGATGCAGTGAGATGTTGCAGTGAGATGTTGCAGTGAGATGTTGCAGTGAGGGGGGATGCAGTGAGGGGGATGCAGTGAGATGTTGCAGTGAGATGTTGCAGTGAGGGGGGATGCAGTGAGGGGGATGCAGTGAGATGTTGCAGTGAGATGTTGCAGTGAGGGGGGATGCAGTGAGGGGGATGCAGTGAGGGGGATGCAGTGAGATGTTGCAGTGAGATGTTGCAGTGAGATGTTGCAGTGAGGGGGGATGCAGTGAGGGGGATGCAGTGAGATGTTGCAGTGAGATGTTGCAGTGAGATGTTGCAGTGAGATGTTGCAGTGAGGGGGGATGCAGTGAGGGGGATGCAGTGAGATGTTGCAGTGAGATGTTGCAGTGAGGGGGGATGCAGTGAGGGGGATGCAGTGAGATGTTGCAGTGAGATGTTGCAGTGAGGGGGGATGCAGTGAGGGGGATGCAGTGAGGGGATGCAGTGAGGGGGATGCAGTGAGGGGGGATGCAGTGAGGGGGATGCAGTGAGGGGGATGCAGTGAGGGGGATGCAGTGAGATGTTGCAGTGAGGGGGATGCAGTGAGATGTTGCAGTGAGATGTTGCAGTGAGGGGGGATGCAGTGAGATGTTGCAGTGAGATGTTGCAGTGAGATGTTGCAGTGAGGGGGGATGCAGTGAGGGGGATGCAGTGAGATGTTGCAGTGAGATGTTGCAGTGAGGGGGGATGCAGTGAGGGGGATGCAGTGAGGGGGGATGCAGTGAGGGGGATGCAGTGAGGGGGGATGCAGTGAGATGTTGCAGTGAGATGTTGCAGTGAGATGTTGCAGTGAGATGTTGCAGTGAGGGGGGATGCAGTGAGGGGGATGCAGTGAGGGGGATGCAGTGAGGGGGATGCAGTGAGATGTTGCAGTGAGGGGGGATGCAGTGAGGGGGATGCAGTGAGATGTTGCAGTGAGATGTTGCAGTGAGATGTTGCAGTGAGGGGGGATGCAGTGAGGGGGATGCAGTGAGGGGGATGCAGTGAGGGGGATGCAGTGAGATGTTGCAGTGAGGGGGGATGCAGTGAGGGGGGATGCAGTGAGATGTTGCAGTGAGGGGGATGCAGTGAGATGTTGCAGTGAGGGGGATGCAGTGAGGGGGATGCAGTGAGGGGGATGCAGTGAGATGTTGCAGTGAGGGGGGATGCAGTGAGGGGGATGCAGTGAGATGTTGCAGTGAGATGTTGCAGTGAGATGTTGCAGTGAGGGGGGATGCAGTGAGGGGGATGCAGTGAGGGGGATGCAGTGAGGGGGATGCAGTGAGATGTTGCAGTGAGGGGGGATGCAGTGAGGGGGATGCAGTGAGATGTTGCAGTGAGGGGGGATGCAGTGAGGGGGGATGCAGTGAGATGTTGCAGTGAGGGGGATGCAGTGAGATGTTGCAGTGAGGGGGATGCAGTGAGGGGGATGCAGTGAGGGGGATGCAGTGAGATGTTGCAGTGAGGGGGGATGCAGTGAGATGTTGCAGTGAGGGGGGATGCAGTGAGGGGGGATGCAGTGAGATGTTGCAGTGAGGGGGGATGCAGTGAGGGGGGATGCAGTGAGGGGGATGCAGTGAGGGGGGGATGCAGTGAGGGGGATGCAGTGAGGGGGATGCAGTGAGATGTTGCAGTGAGGGGGGATGCAGTGAGGGGGATGCAGTGAGGGGGATGCAGTGAGGGAGATGCAGTGAGGGGGATGCAGTGAGGGGGGATGCAGTGAGGGAGATGCAGTGAGGGGGATGCAGTGAGGGGGATGCAGTGAGGGGGATGCAGTGAGGGGGATGCAGTGAGGGGGATGCAGTGAGATGTTGCAGTGAGGGGGATGCAGTGAGATGTTGCAGTGAGGGGGATGCAGTGAGGGGGATGCAGTGAGGGGGATGCAGTGAGATGTTGCAGTGAGGGGGATGCAGTGAGGGGGATGCAGTGAGATGTTGCAGTGAGGGGGGTGCAGTGAGGGGGATGCAGTGAGATGTTGCAGTGAGGGGGGGTGCAGTGAGGGGGATGCAGTGAGGGGGGTGCAGTGAGGGGGATGCAGTGAGATGTTGCAGTGAGGGGGATGCAGTGAGGGGGATGCAGTGAGGGGGGATGCAGTGAGGGGGATGCAGTGAGGGGGGTGCAGTGAGGGGGATGCAGTGAAGGGGATGCAGTGAGGGGGATGCAGTGAGATGTTGCAGTGAGGGGGATGCAGTGAGGGGGGATGCAGTGAGGGGGATGCAGTGAAGGGGATGCAGTGAGGGGGATGCAGTGAGGGGGATGCAGTGAGGTTTCCCCCTCCTGACTGAAATCCGGTCACTCCTGTTGGAATCTGGTCAGATGACGACAGGATTGGTCCCCCACAGTCAACAACAACAACAACAACTTGTATTTATACAGTCCCTTAGTAAAACGTCCCAAGCCCCTTCACAGGAGCGTTATCAAACAACATTTGACACCAAGCCACAAAAAGAGATATTAGGGTAGGTGACCAAAAGCTTGGTCAAAGAGGTAAGTTTTAAGGAGCGTCTTAAAAGAGGAGAGAGAGGTAGAGAGGTTTAGGGGGGGAATTCCAGAGCTTAGGGCCTTGGCAGCTGAAGGCACGGCCGCCAATGGTGGAGCGATTAAATCAAGGATGCGCAAGATGCCAGAATTGGAGGAGCGCAGAGATCTCAGAGGGTTGTGGGGCTGGAGGAGATTACAGAGATAGGGAGGGGCGAGGCCATGGAGGGATTTGAAAACAAGGATGAGAATTTTAAAATCGAGGTGTTGCCAGACCGGGAGGCAATGTAGGTCAGCGAACACAGGAGGGGTGGATGAACGGGACTTAGTGCGAGTTTAGATACAGGCAGCAAGAGTTTTGGATGAGCTCAAGTTTACGTAGGGTGGAATGTGGGAGGCCAGCCAGGGGAGCATTGGAATAGTCAAGTCTAGAGGTAACAAAGGCATGGATGAGGGTTTCAGCAGCAGATGAGCTGAGACGGGGTGGAGACGGGCGATGTTACGGAGGTGGAAGTAGGCGGTCCTGGTGATGGAGCGGATATGGAGTCAGAAGCTCAGCTCAAGTTCAAATAGGACGCCAAGGTTGCGAAAGATCTAGTTCAGCCTCAGACAGTTGCCAGGGAGTTTCCAGTTCTGATGAAAGGTCGTCGAGCTGAAACGTTAACTCTGTTTCTCTCTCCGCAGATGCTGCCTGACCTGCTGAGTATTTCCAGCATTTTCTCTTTTTATCTCTTTACCTAGGTTGGGCTCGGTATCAATTCAAACACTTCCTAAAAGACCTCACCAGTTGAAGAAACTATTGCTGCTTTTCCTGGTATCACTTGCCCCAGGAAGTGTATAAGTTATTAAAATAGCTGCAAAAGCAGAAGAGCAGATCTGATGTCTCAGAGCCCCACCCAACTTCATCCTCCTTTCTCTTCCTCTCTGAGACATGCATCAGGAATCCTCGCCACAACTGCGATCCTAGACACCCTGACTAGACGGGACTGCCGAGCTCCCCAGGTCGGCCCAGGGCCCTCAGGCAGGCCTCAGAATGTCACCGTGTAATTGTTCTGATAGAACTCACCCTATAGGATCATAGAAACCTAGAAACATAGAAGATAGGAGCAGGAGTAGGCCATTCGGCCCCTCGAGCCTGTTCCGCCATTTAATGAGATCATGGCTGATCTTCCAAATTCAGTACCCTGTCCCTGCTTTCTCCCCATATCCCTTGATCCCTTTAGCCTTAAGAAATATATCTATCTCCTTCTTGAATATATTTAATGAATTGGCCTCAACTGCCTTCTGTGGTAGAGAATTCCACAGGTTCACCACTCTCTGGGTGAAGAAATTCCTCCTCATCTCAGTCCTAAATGGCTTACCCCTTATCCTTAGACTGTGACCCCTGGTTCTGGACTCCCCCGCCATCGGGAACATCCTTCCTGTTTTTTTTTAACATAGGGAAAAGAGCCAGGGTCATTGGCCTTTGCCGTAGACAGGAGTCCTGATCTCCAAGGGGCCATTCAGCTGCATAGAGTGGTGGAATGGTTATTGGCTCAAACTGAAAGAACTGTGGCAGCTTCATGCAATATCTGGTACTTGTGGGCATAAACCAGCCTCACATTTAGTAAGAAACCCTTTTATATTGAGGAAGTTGTTTACTTTGTGGCAAGAGGCACGGATGTGGACCTGGGGGCAGGGATATGGACCTGGGGGCAGGGATATGGACCTGGGGGGGCACGGATATGGACCTGGGGGGGGCACGGATCTGGACCAGGGGGGGCACGGATATGGACCTGGGGGGGCAAGGATATGGACCTGGGGGAGCACGGATATGGACAGGGGGGGCACGGATATGGACCTGGGGGGGCACGGATATGGACCTGGGGGGGCACGGATATGGACCTGGGGGGGCACGGATATGGACCTGGGGGGGCACGGATATGGACCTGGGGGCACGGATATGGACCTGGTGCACAGATATGGCACTGGGGGCAGGACCGTGGGGCACGGATATGGTCCTGGGGGGGCACGGATATGGTCCTGGGGGGGCACGGATATGGTCCTGGGGGGGCACGGATGTGGTCCTGGGGGGCACGGATATGGTCCTGGGGGGGCACGGATATGGTCCTGGGGGGGGCACGGATATGGTCCTGGGGGGGCAGGAATATGGTCCTGGGGGGGCACAGATATGGTCCTGGGGGGGCACGGATATGGACCTAAGGGCACGGATATGGTCCTGGGGGGGCACGGATATGGTCCTGGGGGGGCAGGGATATGGTCCTGGGGGGGCACAGATATGGTCCTGGGGGGGCACGGATATGGACCTGGGGGCACGGATATGGTCCTGGGGGGGCAGGTATATGGTCCTGGGGGGGCACAGATATGGTCCTGGGGGGGCACGGATATGGACCTGGGGGGGCAGGTATATGGTCCTGGGGGGGCACAGATATGGTCCTGGGGGGCAGGGATATGGATCTGGGGGCACGGATATGGTCCTGGGGGGGCACGGATATGGTCCTGGGGGGGCACGGATATGGTCCTGGGGGGCGCGGATATGGTCCTGGGGGGGCACAGATATGGTCCTGGGGGGGCTCGGATATGGACCTGGGGGCACGGATATGGTCCTGGGGGGGCTCGGATATGGACCTGGGGGCACGGATATGGACCTGGGGGGGCTCGGATATGGACCTGGGGGCACGGATATGGTCCTGGGGGGGCGCGGATATGGTCCTGGGGGGCAGGGATATGGACCTGGGGGGGCACGGATATGGTCTGGGGGCACGGATATGGACCTGGGGGGGCACGGATATGGTCTGGGGGCATGGATATGGACCTGGGGGCACGGATATGGTCCTGGGGGGGCACGGATATGGTCTGGGGGCACGGATATGGACCTGCGGGCAGGGATATGGACCTGCGGGCAGGGATATGGTCCTGGAGGCACGGATATGGACCTGCGGGCAGGGATATGGACCTGCGGGCAGGGATATGGACCTGCGGGCAGGGATATGGTCCTGGAGGCACGGATATGGACCTGGAGGCACGGATATGGACCTGCGGGCAGGGATATGGTCCTGGGGGGGCAGGAATATGGTCCTGGGGGGTCACAGATATGGTCCTGGGGGGGCACGGATATGGACCTGGAGGCACGGATATGGTCCTGGGGGCAGGGATATGGTCCTGGGGGGGCACGGATATGGTCCTGGGGGGGCAGGTATATGGTCCTGGGGGCACGGATATGGTCCTGGGGGGGCAGGGATATGGTCCTGGGGGCACAGATATGGACCTGGGGGCACAGATATGGTCCTGGGGGCACAGATATGGTCCTGGGGGCACAGATATGGACCTGGGGGCACAGATATGGTCCTGGGGGCACAGATATGGACCTGGGGGCACGGATATGGACCTGGGGGCACAGATATGGTCCTGGGGGCACAGATATGGTCCTGGGGGCACAGATATGGACCTGGGGGCACGGATATGGACCTGGGGGCACGGATATGGTCCTGGGGGGGCACGGATATGGTCCTGGGGGCACGGATATGGTCCTGGGGGGGCACGGATGTGGTCCTGGGGGGCACGGATATGGACCTGGGGGCACGGATATGGTCCTGGGGGGGCACGGATATGGTCCTGGGGGGGCACAGATATGGACCTGGGGGCGCGGATATGGTCCTGGGGGGGCACGGATATGGTCCTGGGGGGGCACGGATATGGACCTGGGGGCACGGATATGGTCCTGGGGGGGCACGGATATGGTCCTGGGGGGGGCACAGATATGGACCTGGGGGCGCGGATATGGTCCTGGGGGGGCACGGATATGGTCCTGGGGGGGCACAGATATGGACCTGGGGGCGCGGATATGGTCCTGGGGGGGCACGGATATGGACCTGGGGGCACGGATATGGTCCTGGGGGGGCACGGATATGGTCCTGGGGGGCACGGATATGGACCTGGGGGCACGGATATGGTCCTGGGGGGGCACGGATATGGTCCTGGGGGGGCACGGATATGGTCCTGGGGGGGCACGGATATGGTCCTGGGGGGGCACAGATATGGACCTGGGGGCGCGGATATGGTCCTGGGGGGGCACGGATATGGTCCTGGGGGGGCACGGATATGGACCTGGGGGCACGGATATGGTCCTGGGGGGGCAGGGATATGGACCTGGGGGCACAGATATGGACCTGGGGGCACAGATATGGTCCTGGGGGGGCAGGGATATGGACCTGGGGGCACAGATATGGTCCTGGGGGGGCAGGGATATGGTCCTGGGGGGGCACGGATATGGACCTGGGGGCACGGATATGGACCTGGGGGCACGGATATGGTCCTGGGGGGGCACGGATATGGTCTGGGGGCATGGATATGGTCCTGGGGCGGCAGGGATATGGTCCTGGGGGGGCACAGATATGGTCCTGGGGGGGCACAGATATGGTCCTGGGGGGGCACAGATATGGTCCTGGGGGCACGGATATGGTCCTGGGGGCACGGATATGGTCCTGGGGGGGCACAGATATGGTCCTGGGGGGGCACAGATATGGTCCTGGGGGCACGGATATGGACCTGGGGGCACGGATATGGTCCTGGGGGGGCACAGATATGGTCCTGGGGGGGCACAGATATGGTCCTGGGGGCACGGATATGGTCCTGGGGGGGCACGGATATGGTCCTGGGGGGGCAGGGATATGGACCTGGGGGCGCGGATATGGTCCTGGGGGGGCAGGGATATGGTCCTGGGGGGGCAGGGATATGGTCCTGGGGGGGCACAGATATGGTCCTGGGGGGGCACGGATATGGACCTGGGGGGGCACAGATATGGACCTGGGGGCACGGATATGGTGCTGGGGGGGCACAGATATGGTCCTGGGGGGGCACGGATATGGTCCTGGGGGCACGGATATGGTCCTGGGGGGGCAGGGATATGGTCCTGTGGGGGCACGGATATGGTCCTGGGGGGGCATGGATATGGTCCTGGGGGGGCACGGATATGGACCTGGGGGGGCACGGATATGGTCCTGGGGGGGCAGGGATATGGTCCTGGGGGGGCAGGGATATGGTCCTGGGGGGGCACGGATATGGTCCTGGGGGGGCAGGAATATGGTCCTGGGGGGGCACGGATATGGACCTGGGGGCACGGATATGGTCCTGGGGGGGCACGGATATGGTCCTGGGGGGGCAGGGATATGGTCCTGGGGGGGCACGGATATGGTCCTGGGGGGGCACAGATATGGTCCTGGGGGGGCACGGATATGGACCTGGGGGCACGGATATGGTCCTGGGGGGGCACGGATATGGTCCTGGGGGGGCAGGGATATGGACCTGGGGGCGCGGATATGGTCCTGGGGGGGCACAGATATGGTCCTGGGGGGGCACGGATATGGACCTGGGGGGGCACGGATATGGACCTGGGGGCACGGATATGGTCCTGGGGGGGCACGGATATGGACCTGGGGGCACGGATATGGTGCTGGGGGGGCACAGATATGGTCCTGGGGGGGCACGGATATGGTCCTGGGGGGGCAGGGATATGGTCCTGTGGGGGCAGGGATATGGTCCTGGGGGGGCACAGATATGGTCCTGGGGGGGCACGGATATGGACCTGGGGGCACGGATATGGTCCTGGGGGGGCACGGATATGGTCCTGGGGGGGCAGGGATATGGACCTGGGGGGGCACGGATATGGACCTGGGGGCGCGGATATGGTCCTGGGGGGGCACAGATATGGTCCTGGGGGGGCACGGATATGGACCTGGGGGGGCACGGATATGGACCTGGGGGCACGGATATGGTCCTGGGGGCACGGATATGGTGCTGGGGGGGCACAGATATGGTCCTGGGGGGGCACGGATATGGTCCTGGGGGGGCAGGGATATGGTCCTGTGGGGGCAGGGATATGGTCCTGGGGGGGCAGGAATATGGTCCTGGGGGGGCACGGATATGGTCCTGGGGGGGCACGGATATGGTCCTGGGGGGGCAGGGATATGGACCTAAGGGCACGGATATGGACCTGGGGGCACGGATATGGTCCTGGGGGGGGCAGGGATATGGACCTGGGGGGGCACGGATATGGTCCTGGGGGGGCACGGATATGGTCCTGGGGGGGCACGGATATGGTCCTGGGGGGGCAGGGATATGGACCTGGGGGCACGGATGTGGTCCTGGGGGGCACGGATATGGTCCTGGGGGGGCACGGATATGGACCTGGGGGCACGGATATGGTCCTGGGGGGGCACGGATATGGTCTGGGGGCATGGATATGGTCCTGGGGGGGCAGGAATATGGTCCTGGGGTGGCACAGATATGGTCCTGGGGGCACGGATATGGTCCTGGGGGGGCAGGAATATGGTCCTGGGGTGGCACAGATATGGTCCTGGGGGCACGGATATGGACCTGGGGGCAGGGATATGGATCTGGGGGCAGGGATATGGACCTGGGGGCACGGATATGGTCCTGGGGGGGGCAGGGATATGGTCCTGGGGGGGCGCGGATATGGTCCTGGGGGGGCACGGATATGGTCCTGGGGGGGCAGGGATATGGTCTGGGGGCACGGATATGGACCTGGGGGCAGGGATATGGTCCTGGGGGCACGGATATGGACCTGGGGGCAGGGATATGGTCCTGGGGGGGGGCGCGGATATGGTCCTGGGGGGGCAGGGATATGGTCTGGGGGCATGGATATGGTCCTGGGGGGGCACGGATATGGACCTGGGGGCACGGATATGGTGCTGGGGGGGCACAGATATGGTCCTGGGGGGGCACGGATATGGTCCTGGGGGGGCAGGGATATGGTCCTGGGGGCACGGATATGGTCCTGGGGGGGCACGGATATGGTCCTGGGGGCACGGATATGGTCCTGGGGGCAGGGATATGGTCCTGGGGGGGCAGGAATATGGTCCTGGGGGGGCACGGATATGGACCTGGGGGCAGGGATATGGTCCTGGGGGCACGGATATGGTCCTGGGGGCAGGGATATGGTCCTGGGGGGGCAGGAATATGGTCCTGGGGGGGCACGGATATGGTCCTGGGGGGGCACGGATATGGTCCTGGGGGGGCAGGGATATGGACCTAAGGGCACGGATATGGACCTGGGGGCACGGATATGGTCCTGGGGGGGGCAGGGATATGGACCTGGGGGGGCACGGATATGGTCCTGGGGGGGCACGGATATGGTCCTGGGGGGGCACGGATATGGTCCTGGGGGGGCAGGGATATGGACCTGGGGGCACGGATGTGGTCCTGGGGGGCACGGATATGGTCCTGGGGGGGCACGGATATGGACCTGGGGGCACGGATATGGTCCTGGGGGGGCACGGATATGGTCTGGGGGCATGGATATGGTCCTGGGGGGGCAGGAATATGGTCCTGGGGTGGCACAGATATGGTCCTGGGGGCACGGATATGGTCCTGGGGGGGCAGGAATATGGTCCTGGGGTGGCACAGATATGGTCCTGGGGGCACGGATATGGACCTGGGGGCAGGGATATGGATCTGGGGGCAGGGATATGGACCTGGGGGCACGGATATGGTCCTGGGGGCAGGGATATGGTCCTGGGGGGGCGCGGATATGGTCCTGGGGGGGCACGGATATGGTCCTGGGGGGGCAGGGATATGGTCTGGGGGCACGGATATGGACCTGGGGGCAGGGATATGGTCCTGGGGGCACGGATATGGACCTGGGGGCAGGGATATGGTCCTGGGGGGGCGCGGATATGGTCCTGGGGGGGCAGGGATATGGTCTGGGGGCATGGATATGGTCCTGGGGGGGCACGGATATGGACCTGGGGGCACGGATATGGTGCTGGGGGGGCACAGATATGGTCCTGGGGGGGCACGGATATGGTCCTGGGGGGGCAGGGATATGGTCCTGGGGGCACGGATATGGTCCTGGGGGGGCAGGGATATGGTCCTGGGGGCACGGATATGGTCCTGGGGGCAGGGATATGGTCCTGGGGGGGCAGGAATATGGTCCTGGGGGGGCACGGATATGGACCTGGGGGCAGGGATATGGACCTGGGGGCACGGATATGGTCCTGGGGGCATGGATATGGTCCTGTGGGGGCACGGATATGGTCCTGTGGGGGCACGGATATGGTCCTGGGGGGGCACGGATATGGTCCTGGGGGGGCACAGATATGGTCCTGGGGGCAGGGATATGGTCCTGGGGGGGGCACGGATATGGTCCTGGGGGGGCACGGATATGGTCCTGGGGGGGGCACGGATATGGTCCTGGGGGGGCACGGATATGGTCCTGGGGGGGGCACAGATATGGTCCTGGGGGGGCAGGGATATGGTCCTGGGGGGCGCGGATATGGTCCTGGGGGGCAGGGATATGGTCCTGGGGGGGCAGGGATATGGTCCTGGGGGGCAATCAGTGAGTCTTGCACTTTGGGGAATCCTCTATACTGAGGAGGACAGTTCTCTGGGGAGGTGATATTCTGGACAGCTGTAGGTTACCACAGAAGTTGGGGACGTGGTTACCTTTACTGATGTTGGCAATGCCATACCTGGGGTCCAGGTACATCATCAGGTGTAGCACTCATAGTTGAGGTGAGATAGGAGCGACTTGCTGTGTAATGCGAGTGTGAGGCGACCGCTGAATGGGGGACAGATGTCTCATATAGAAGGTGAGTGCTGACTATCTGCTCTGGTCCGCACGCCCTTCTTTATTGATTTATTCTCAGGATGTGCGCGTGTTGGAAAGGATGTTTTTATTGCCCATCCCTCGTTGCAAATACAATCATAGAATGATACTGCACAGAAGGAGGCCATTGTGCCTGGGCTAATAAATGACAGCCAGCACAGAATTGTGAAAGGCAAATCGCGTTTAACTAACTTAAGTGAGTTCTTTGATGAAGTAACGGAGAGAGTTGATATGGGTAGTGTGGCTGATGTTGCATACATCATAGAATCATAGAATGATACAGCACAGAAAGAGGCCATTCAGCCCACTGTGCCTGTGCCTGTGCCAGCTCTTTGGTGGAGCTATCCAATTAGTCCCAATCCCCGGCTTTCCCCACAGCCCTGCAAATATTTTCCCTTCAAGTATTTATCCAATTCCCTTTAGAAAGTTACTATTGAATCTGCTTCCACCATCTTTTCAGGCAGCGCGTTCCAGATCACAACAACTCGCTGAGTAATTTTTTTCTTCATGTTGCCTCTGGCTTTTTTGCCAATTATCTTAAATCTGTGTCCTCTGGTTACCAACCCTTCTGCCACTGGAAACAGTTTCTCCTTATTTACTCTATCAAAACTCTTCATGATTTTGAACACCTCTATTAAATCTCCCTTCTCTGCTCTAAGGAGAACAACCCCAGCTTCTCCAGTCTCTCCACATAACTGAAGTCCCTCATCTCTGGTACTATTCTAGTAAATCTCTTCTGCACCCTCTGCATCCTTCCTCAAGTTTGGTGCCCAGAGTTGAAGATAATACCCTAGCTGAGACCTAACCAGTGTTTTATAAAGGTTTAGCATAACTTCCTTGCTTTTGTACTCTATGCCTCTATTAATGAACATGATGCGGAGATGCCGGTGTTGGACTGGGGTGGACAAAATTGAGAGGTCGCACAACACCAGGTTATAGTCCAACAGTTTTATTTGAAATCACAAGCTTTCGGAGCTATCGATCGCCCCTTCCTCAGGTGAAGTCCTTCACCTGAGGAAGGGGCGATCGATAGCTCCGAAAGCTTGTGATTTCAAATAAAACTGTTGGACTATAACCTGGTGTTGTGCGACCTCTCTATTAATGAAGGCAAGGATCCGATATGCTTTTTTAACAGCCTTCTCAACTTGTCCTGCCACCTTCAAAGACTTGACCCCAGGTCTCTCTGTTCCTGCACCCCCTTTAACATTGTCCCATTTAGTTCATATTGCCTCTGCTCATTCTTCCCACCAAAATGTATCGCTTCACACTTTTCTGTTAAATTTCATCTGCCATGTGTCTGCCCATTTAACCAGTTTGTCTTAGGTCCTCCTGAACATAAGAACATAAGAAACAGGAGCAGGAGTAGGCCATACAGCCACTTGAGCCTGCTCCACCATTCAATAAGATCATGGCTGAACTGCGACCTCAACTCCACTTTCCCCACCCCGCCCCCCCCCGCCCCGATCCCCATATCCCTTGATTCCCCTAGAGTCCAAAAATCTATCGATTTCAGCCTTGAATATACTCAACGACCGAGCATCCGCAGCCCAATGGGGTAGAGAATTCCAAAGATTCACAGCCCTCTGAGTGAAGAAATTTCTCCTCATCTCAGTCCTAAATGGCCGACCCCTTAACCTGAGACTATGACCCCTAGTTATTGGGGGAAAAATCTGTGTGCGCCAACAGAATTGCCAGTGTCACCAACAACTCGAGTTAATGGCCGCAGCACTACCGTTGAAAAATTCGCGCTGGGGTTGGTGATGTGGAGCGCGGCGCCAACTGACCGTGCAACGCCGTCCTGGTGGCATTAATGGAGGCCTCCAAACCGAAGCTCCTGTCCACAGTCAACGTTGCAGCTTCTTACAGCTTGTGGGAGCGAGGCATTGTGGGCAATTAAAGGGGCTCGGAAGTAAAGGGGAAATGCATTCAGAACTAATAAAAATTAAAATGCTGTGAAAAAAGGCAGCTTTCAGCCCTTACTGCCTTTCAATAAAACATTTACCATTAAAAAGAAGTCCAAAATGGGATTCTTCAGCACTTAAAGCTGAATTCCCTTCTGAACCTCAAAAAATTGGAAAAGAGCTTTAGCACTAACACAAATGGCCCAGCAAGCCAGGGAAGGGGCACCCAGGGTCTCGCACACGGCACTCCAGCTTTGTGTAGGAGGTCAACACTGAAAGAGGGGTCCTCTACTCACAGGGGCCAGGAGGCCCTCCAGAAAGACGATGTGGGAGTACATCACTGAGGCCATCACTGCCGGCAGTGCTGCCCCCACCACCTGGCTCCAGTGCCCAAAGAAGCTTCATGACCTCAGACCACTTCAAAAGCTGTCTCCTACCAACCGCATCACTAGCCTCACACACTGCTCATTGCATGACTTCCCGCCCACCCCCAAATCACTCAGCTACCAACAATCTGTACCAATCACGAGGCACATCACCCATTCCTAGCCTCATCTCACCCCTTTGGAGGAGATCGTGCAGGCCATTCTTGGCAGGGCATGGCTGAGCTCTCGGCCAGCGGCAGGGCTGAAAGGATACAAGATGCTGGCAACCTCCTAGATTATCCTCTTTCTTGCATGCACCTCTTGCTTTCCCGCCCTCCCCTCACCACAACTCCACCCTGTGCCTTCCTCATTTCACACAGCCAAGAAATGCGCTAGGGTCGAAGTTGGCCGTGGTGAGGTTAAGTCGGCGTTGCATGCTGACTTGATGTCACCAATCTGCCTTTTTTTTGCAAAGCGCTAATACTTACCAGCAGCGCTACGGGGAGGACCAAAATGGAGGACCCCATGGGATCCGCCACCAGCTGGTAAAGGGTGGCATTAAGCCCCTGAATTTTTCGCCCCGAGTCTCTCCAGCCAGGGGAAACAGCCTCTCAGCATCTACCTTGTCAAGCCCTTTCAGAATCTTACGTGTTTCAATAAGATCACCTCTCATTCTTCTGAATTCCAGAGTGTATAGGCCACCTTAAACATTGATTCCCTCCACCACCGGCGTACCGTGGCTGCAGTGTGTACCATCTACAAGATGCACTGCAGCAACTCGCCAAGGCTTCTTCGGCAGCACCTCCCAAACCCGCGACCTCTTCCACCTAGAAGGACAAGGGCAGCCGGCGCATGGCAACACCACCACCTCCAAGTTCCCCTCCAAGTCACACACCATCCTGACTTAGAAGTATATCGCCGATCCTTCATCATCGCTGGGTCAAAATCCTGGAACTCCCTCCCTAACAGCACTGTGGGAGTACCTTCACCACATGGACTGCAGCGGTTCAAGAAGGTGGCTCAAGGGCAATTAGGGATGGGCAATAAATGCTGGCTTTGCCAGCAACGCCCACATCCCATAATCAAGTTTTAAAAAAATCTACTTAATCTCTCCTCATAGAGCAACCCTCTCATCCCAGGAATCAATCTAGTGAACCTTCATTGCACCGCCTCTAAGGCAAGTATAACCTTCCTTAGGTACAGAGAACAAAACTGCACAGTACTCCAGGTGCGGTCTCACCAAAGCCCTGTACAACTGAAGTCTGTTATTATCCTCCTCACTGTTTGCTACATTTTCGAGTTTCGTTTCATCTGCAAATTTTGAAATTATGCCCTGTATGCCCAACTCTCGGTCATTAATATCTATCAAAAAGAGCAATGTTCCTAACACCGACCCTGGGGAACACCAGTGTATAATTCCCTCCAGTCTGAAAAACAACCGTTCAACGCTACTCTCTGCTTTCTGTCCTTTAGACAATTTTGTATCCACGCTGCCACTGTCCCTTTAACGCCATGGGCTTTAATTTTGCTAACAAGTCTATTATGTGGTACTTTGTCAAATGCCTTTTGAAAGTCCAAATACACAACATCAACCTTCCTCCACTTTCTCTATTACTTCATCAATGAACTCGATCAAGTTAGTCAAACACGATTTGCCTTTAACAAATCTGTGCTGACTTTCAATTATCAGCCCATACTTTTCCAAATACCAATTAATTTTGTCCCATATTATTGTCTCTAAAAGTTCCCCCACAGGCTGACTGGCCTGTAGTTGCCGGGTTTATCCCTCTCCCCTTTTTTGAACAGGGGTGTAACATTTGCAATCCTCCAGTCCTCTGGCACCACCCCCATATCCAAGGAGGATTGGAAGATTGTGGCCAGAGCCTCTGCAATTTCCACCCTTACTCCCCTCGGTAATCTAGGATGCATCCCATCCAGACCGGGTGACT
Organism: Squalus acanthias; assembly: GCA_030390025.1. Classification (NCBI taxonomy): domain Eukaryota; kingdom Metazoa; phylum Chordata; class Chondrichthyes; order Squaliformes; family Squalidae; genus Squalus; species Squalus acanthias. The sequence continues at coordinate 24,322,987 of CM059450.1, read as the reverse complement.
TTTCTACGTTGAGGACTGCCAACCTTTTAAGTACCTCCTTTTTATCTATTTTTATCCTATCCAATATCGCTACTGCCTCCTCCTTTACTGCGACATTGGCAGCATCCTCTTCTCTAGTGAAGCCAAATACAAAGTACTTATTTAGTGCCTCAGCCATGACCTCTGCCTCCACAATAAGATCTTATTGGTCCCGAATCGGCCCCACCCTTCCTTGGACTGCCCTTTTACTATTTACTTTCCTAAAGTGTGGTGCCATGAATTGGCCACAATATTCCGGCTGGGGCCGAACCAGTCTTTTATAAAGGTTTAGCATAACTTCCTTGCTTGTGTACTCTATTCCTCTATTAATAGAAACATAGAAACATAGAATCTAGGAGCAGGAGTAGGCCATTCGGCCCGTCGAGCCTGCTCCGCCATTCAATACGATCATGGCTGATCATCCAAATCCAGTACCCTGTCCCTGCTTTAATCCCCACAGTACACATATCCCACCCTACCCCCGTAACCCCACGTAACCCCACGTATTTAATTCCCCCTAACATATCCCATCCTATCCCCATAACCCCACATATTTAATCCCCCCCTAACACTAAGGGTCAATTTATCATAGCCAAATCAACCTAACCCGCACATTTTTGGACTGTGGGAGGAAACCGGAGCGCCCGGAGGAAACCCACGCAGACACGGGGAGAATGTGCAAACTCCACACAGACAGTCACCCGAGGTCAGATTCGAACCCGGGTCTCTGGCGCTGTGAGGCACCAGTGCTAACCACTATGCCACCGTGTTGCCCAAGGATCACATATGCTTTTTTAACAGCCTTCTCAACTTGTCCTGCCACCTTCAAAGATTTGTGTTCATACACCCCCAGGTCTACATACGAACAATGATGGACAGGAAAAGACCCTCTGGTCCATCCAGCCTGTCCCACACAAGTGCGATACCTTGTGTATCACAATATATACACTCCCCACCCCAAACCATGTGCTCTCCTGGCAAAAAAACAGATAAAAACCCAGGCCAATTTGGGGAAGAAAATCCTCTCCTAGGCAATCGAAACTAGTCCAGGAGATCACTCTGGCCTGAATTCCCTGCAGTGCCCACCTTCCGTAAGAGGTGATCTCCGCCCCAGCCAGAAACAGGCCCAGCTCTCGCTCGAAGGAATTCAGCGAATCAGCCTCACCGCACGAGCCGACAGCCTGTTCCAGAGGCCCACTATTCTCTGGGAAAAGAGCCACCTCCTGACCTCTGACCTCGATCTGACCTTGTACAACTTCAATTAGTGACCCCTGGTCCTCCTGAACCTGTTTAATTGAACAAACTGTCAACTGGAATCTATTCCCTTCATCATCTTATAAACCTCGATCAGATCACCCCAAGTCTACGCTTCTCTAAAGTGTAGAGTCCCAACTCTCTTAGCCTATCTTGATAACTAAGGTGCTTTAGACTTGGAATCAGTCTCGTGGCTCCTCCTCGCCACCCTTTCCAAAGCCTCAATATCGCCCACCATGTGAGGAGACCAAAACTGGACCCAGTATTCCAAGTGCGGCCTAACCAAGGTCTTGTACAAGGACAAAGCAGTGTGCCTCGTCTTGTACTCGATTGTCCTATGGATATCCCCAATGCTCTATTTGCTCGAGCTATCACTTCACAGCATTGCTCATGTACCTTTAAGGATCTATGCACTAGAATGCCCAAATCTCTTTCTATCTCCACCTTCTTTAATGCCTTTCCCTGAAGGGTGTATGAATGTTGAACATTTGCCCTGCCCACATGCATAACTCTGCACTTATACAAGCTATACATCATTTGCCAGTCATGAGCCCAATCTCAAACACATCAAGATCCGCCTGAAGCAGACAAACTTCATCTACAGTCCTAAGGCAGAGGGCATGGCTGAGGTATTAAATGAGTACTTTGCATCTGTCTTCACCAAAGAAGAAGATGCTGCCAAAGTCAAAGTGAAAGAGGAGGTAGTGGAGATACTGGATGAGATAAAAATTGATAAAGAGGAGGTACTAGAAAGGCTGTCTGTACTTAAAGTAGATAAGTCACCAGGACCGGATGGGATGAATCCTAGGATGCTGAGGGAGGTTAAGGAAGAAATCACGGAGGTACTGGCCATAATCTTACAATCCTCCTTAGATACAGGGGTGATGCCAGAGATTCGAGAATTGCAAATGTTACACCATTGTTCAAAAAAGGGTGCAAGGATAAACCCAGCAACTACAGGCCAATCAGTTTAACCTCGGTAGTGGGGAAGCTTTTAGAAACAATAATTAGGGACAAAGTTAACAGTCACTTGGACTGTTGGAGAGGCAGTACTGAGAGAGTGCTACACTGTTGGAGAGGCAGTACTGAGAGAGTGCTACACTGTCAGAAGGGCAGTACTGAGGGAGTGCTACACTGTCAGAGGGTCAGTACAGAGGGAATGCAGCACTGTCGGAGGGTCAGTACTGAGGGAGTGCTGCACTGTCGGAGGGGCAGTATTGAGGGAATGCTGCACTGTCGGAGGGGCAGTACTGAGGGTGCGCTGCACTGTCATGGGGCAGTACTGAGGGAGTGCTGCACTGTTGGAGGGTCAGTACTGAGGGAGCGCTGCGCTGTCAGAGGGTCAGTACTGAGGGAGTGCTGCACTGTCGGAGGGGCAGTACTGAGGGAGTGCTGCACTGTCGGAGGGTCAGTACAGAGGGAATGCAGCACTGTCGGAGGGTCAGTACTGAGGGAGTGCTGCACTGTCGGAGGGGCAGTATTGAGGGAATGCTGCACTGTCGGAGGGGCAGTACTGAGGGAGCGCTGCACTGTCATGGGGCAGTACTGAGGGAGTGCTGCACTGTTGGAGGGTCAGTACTGAGGGAGCGCTGCACTGTCAGAGGGTCAGTACTGAGGGAGTGCTGCACTGTCGGAGGGGCAGTACTGAGGGAGTGCTGCACTGTCGGAGGGTCAGTACTGAGGGAGTGCTGCACTGTCGGAGGGGCAGTATTGAGGGACTGCTGCACTGTCGGAGGTGCAGTACTGAAGGAGCGCTGCACTGTTGGAGGGGCAGTACTGAGGGAGTGCTGCACTGTCGGAGGGGCAGTATTGTGGGAGTGCTGCACTGTCAGAGGTGCAGTACTGAAGGAGCGCTGCACTGTTGGAGGGGCAGTACTGAGGGAGCGCTGCACTGTCGGAGGGGCAGTACTGAAGAAGCGCTGCACTGTCGGAGGGGCAGTACAGAGGGAGCGCCGCACTGTCGGAGGGGCAGTACTGAGGGAATGCTGCACTGTCGGAGGGGCAGTACTGAAGGAGCGCTGGACTGTCGGAGGGGCAGTACTGAGGGAGTGCTCCAGTGTTGAAGGTGCAGTATGAGTGATCTGGACTGACAAAGGCAGGTTCTGGGCTGATGCGCTAACTCATTGCTGTCCAACCTGTGTTAATCTTGTTTCTAGTTTTGTACAAAGCTCAGCAATCTGCTGTGACCCCTAGTGGTGAGACTAAGAATCACTCCACATTGTTCCAGTTTCTACACGCCCCTTTACTTTGTTCTCTGCACTTTCATCCCCTCTCCTCCTGCAGGTGATGACTGTTGTTGCAGTACAATCTCATCCAGGTGCCCTTTCTTCAAGCTTGAGCCTAGACAGTGACGATTAAAGAAAGGAAGATTTGCATTTATATCGTGCCTTTCACGATCACCGGACGTCCCAAAGCGCTTTACAGCCAATGAAGTACTTTTTGAAGTGTAGTCACTGTTGTAATGTGGGAAACTTGGCAGCCAATTTGCACACAGCAAGCTCCCACAAACAGCAATGTGATAATGACCAGATAATCTGTTTTAGTGATGTTGCTTGATGGATAAATATGGGCCAGGATACTGGGGAGAACTCCCTTGCTCTTCTTCAAAATAGTGCCATGGGATATTTGACGTCCACCTGAGAGGGCAGACGGGGCCTCAGTTTAACGTCTCATCCAAATTGTCGGGCTATTCAACTATAGAGGCATCACGAGAGCGCTGGCAGCTCGGGGCACTGGTGGGTGATGCTGCTCCTGGTCGTCTCCTCTTCATGCACCTCGTCTTCCTCCACGTCTTGCTGTGTTAAAGGCTCATCCATCATGATGGCGAAGTTATGGAGCATGCAGCAGGCGACCACCAATCTGGGGACCCGCTCAGGACTGTACTGCAGAGCTCCTTCCGAACAGTCCAGGCAGCGGAAGAGCTGCTCGAGCTCGCTGGTTCGTTGTAGGCCAGCTCTGCCTCTGTGCCCGGGTTCCTGAATGAAGTCATGAGCCATGTCTGAGGGGATAGCCCCTTTCGCTCAGTGGCTAGCCTGTGACCTGATTGCCTGTAAGGGGTTCGGGTGGCTCTGTGCTTAGCCTGGGTGCTAGTACGGGGTTAGGCCTTGTTGCCTGTTCTGGTCTCCAGCCAGCCTGGTAGCACTAGACACCTGTGAGTGGTTCGACCCACTCGCCCTTACGGTTCTGACACTGGACTTAGGTGCGAGAGCAGTAATGCAGAGAAAACTCAGGTAGACCCGGTTGAATAGTACGAAATGGAAAATCTTTATTGCATATTGTTCAAGATTACGAAATACATGTCATAAGCACAGGTTAATGACAGTACAAGCTTACATACATTTATGCAACTAGGTTTAGGGAAACGAGGAGCGCACGACACATCGTAAAAGGGGACACACATTATAATTATCCTTAAAACAAAACCCTCCCCTATTAATACCTGTCCTAATCTAGATCTGTAGGATCGAGAACCATGCTCACCACTCGTGATAACTCGGAGAATTCTAAAACGATGCTCGGATGTTTTCGCCACAGCACCTGACTATTCACGTGTTGATCAGGGGTCTCTGTACCCCACTTGTTTACTCGCTCTGCTGCTGCAAGCAGGCTGGGCTCCCCGTTGTCATGAAGAACTCGACAATGCTCGGGCCCGGCTGTAGAACTCAAAGAAAAGTCTTTCTGGATCGACACCAGTTCGATAGAATTCGAAGAAAAGTCTTCCTGTGTCAGTTCGTGCAGTAACCTATAGAGTTCAAAAATGGTCTATATATTTTCGGGCGCGGTCGGGGTTTACTGACCGCGGCGGCACGTGGATTCTTCTTCTTCTCTTCTCATCTCATCTCATCTCCTCGGGCCTTCGGGTCCAGACACCGTTTACCGACCTTCGGGATGGTGCACCCGATTTTGCAGCGCGCCACGAGGTCGACCCCAAAAGGGATCAGCGGAACAAAAGAGAGTAACGGTCGTCCGGGAGAATAGCCAAGAGACGATTCCAAGCGAATGAAAAGGATAAGAGAGCGATGGGCGCTTGGACACTACAGTTATAGTACTGTAATTCCTTATCTCCCGCCCAAACTTAATGTTCATCTTTTGTCATGTTTTGGCGCTCAAATTTCTTGTATGGGGTGGTTCTTGTTGTTAATGGGTTTCGGTGATACTTGTAACTGTCTAAGTACCCGTTAATATTTCTCCCATTGTGGAACCGGCTAGGAGTCTCCCTGGAGGGGTTTTGGGGGCCTCCGAATTCTTGTTGTGAGTACCCGCGAACGGCTCTCTCATCGTAGAGCTGTGGGGAATTTGCGTATCAATGTCTTTGGATGGGCCCTTGATTGCCCAGTACAATAGCCCCCGTTTGTGTATGGAAAACCGATTCCAACACTTATATTTCTTGCTTAGGTGTTAGAAATGCAAAACAATCGCGTCTTGTCTTATATCAATATGCTGAGCACAGTCCGATCTTGCTGAAATGTTTATTGAAACGCCATCTTGTCTGCCGACTGAGAAATCTGGAACCTTCTGCCACGAGGCGCGGCGGCCATTTTACAGGCTTCTTGTGTCCGTTTTTGAACCTGACAGCATTTTGCTGAAATAAAGCTGTTTTTACGAAACTGTATGTCTCTATCTCGTTATTTTGAAATCGCGATAATTTGCGAATTCTACACTGCCTGGTTTGAATAAAACTAGGGGCCATAAATATAAGATAGTCACTAATCAATCCAATAAAAAATTCAGGAGAAACTTTACCCAGAGAGTGGTGAGAATGTGGAAGTCGCTACCACAGTGTGTCAGCTGTACTGAGAGAGTGCTGCACTGTCGGAAGTACTGTTTTTCGGATGAGACATTAAACCGAGGTCTGGTCAGCTCTCTCAGGTGGATTTAAAAGATCCCATGGCACTATTTCAAAGAGGAGCAGGAGAGTTATCCCTGGTGTCCTGGGCCAATATTTATCCCTCAATCAACATCACTACAAAACAGATTATCTAGTCATTATCACATTGCTGTTTGTGGGAGCTTGCTGTGTACAAATTGGTTGTAGCGTTTCCTACAACAGTGACTACACTTCATAGAAACATAGAAGGTAGGCCATTCGACCCCTCGAGCCTGCTCCGCCATTCAATGCGATCATGGCTGATCATCCAAATTCAGTACCCTGTCCCTGCTTTCTCTCCATATCCCTTGATCCCTTTAGCCTTAAGAAATATATCTTACTCCTTCTTGAATATATTTAACGAATTGGCCTCAACTGCCTTCTGTGGTAGAGAATTCCACAGGTTCACCACTCTCTGGGTGAAGAAATTCCTCCTCAGCTCAGTCCTAAATGGCTTACCCCTTATCCTTAGACTGTGACCCCTGGTTCTGGACTCCCCGCCATCGGGAACATCCTTCCTGCATCTAGTCTGTCTAGTCCTGTTAGAATTTTATAAGTTTCAATGAGATCCCCTCTCATTCTTCTAAACTCTAGCGAATATAAGCCTAATCGACCCAATCTCTCTTCATACGTCATTCCTGCCATCCCAGGTATCAGTCTGATGAATCTTCGCTGCACTCCCTCCATGGCAAGAACATCCTTCCTCAGATAAGGCGATCAAAACTGCACACAATACTCAAGGTGTGGTCTCACCAAGGCCCTGTACAACTGCAGCAAGACATCCTTGCTCCTGTACTCGAATCCTCTCGCTATGAAGGCCAACATACCATTTGCCTTCTTAACCGCCTGCTGCACCTGCATGCTTACCTTCAGCGACTGGTGCACAAGGACACCCAGGTCTCGTTGCACTTCCCCTTTTCCCAATCTATTGCTGTTCAGATAATAATCTGCCTTCCTGTTTTTGCCACCAAAGTGGATAACCTCGCATTTATCCACATTATACTGCATCTGCCATGCATCTGCCCAATCACCCAACCTTTCCAAATCATACTGGAGTTTCTCTGCATCCTCCTCACAGCACACACGCCCACCCAGTTTTGTGTCGTCTGCAAACTTGGAGATATTACATCTAGTTCCCTCGTCTAGATCATTAATATATACAGGAAACTCTTTATTAACCGGCACCGACGGGACCGGCGTGGTGCCGGTTAATCAAAAAGTCCGGATAATGGAGAGTTATATCTCCTAACGTACGAGAGCCCCGTACACACTGACATGCGCCTGCATTCGGAGCTCCGTCTCCCCGGGGACCGCCAGCTGACCATCTGTCGTGTCCGCTGCCTACCCGGGCTGCACATTCCCCTCCCAATCTACACGCTCCGATACAAGGCAAACGCCTCGGGGTTTTTTTTAAAGTTAATTTTAAACGAGAGATGAAGGAAAACCCCGGTTACCTACTCAAGAATTTTGCCGGTTAAGAGAGATTTCCGGATATTTGGGTGCCAGGTTAATAAAGAGTTTCCTGTATTGTGAATAGCTGGGGTCCCAGCACCGATCCCTGCGGTACCCCACTAGTCACTGCCTGCCACTCGGAAAAAGACCCGTTTATTCCAACTCTTTGCTTCCTGTCTGCCAACCAGTTTTCTATCCAAGTCAGTACCTTACCCCCAATCCCATGTGCTTTAACTTTTAACGTTAATCTCTTATCTGGGACCTTATCGAAAGCCTTCTGAAAGTCCAAATACACCACATCCACTGGTTCTCCCTTATCTATTCTACCAGTTACATCCTCAAAAAATTCCAGTAGATTAGTCAAGCATGATTTACCTATTGTAAATCCATGTTGACTTTGTCCGATCCTGTCACTGTTTTGCAAGTGCTCTGCTATTACATCTTTTATAATGGACTCTAGCATTTTCCCCACTACCGATGTCAGGCTTTTCGGTCTATAATTCCCCATTTTCTCTCTACCACCTTTTTTAAATAGTGGGGTTACATTAGCTACCCTCCAATCCATGGGAACTGTTCCAGAGTCTATAGAATTTTGGAAGATGACCAGCAATGCATCTACTATTTCTAGGGTCACTTCCTTAAGTACCCTAGGATGTAGATTATCAGGCCCTGGGGATTTATCGGCCTTCAATCCCGTCAATTTCCCTCACACCATTTCACTACAAATACTGATTTCATTCAGTTCCTCCTTCTCATTAGACCCTATGTTCCCCAACATCTCTGGGAGGTTATTTGTGTCCTCCTTTGTGAAGACAGAACATAGAACATAGAACAGTACAGCACAGTACAGGCCCTTTGGCCCTCGATGTTGTGCCGAGCATTGTCCGAGACCAAGATCAAGCTATCACACTCCCTATCATAGAACGGCACCGACACTCATCCTATCATCAGTTAAAGCAGGTACCTATTCACACAGCTACTCAGTTAGAGTGAGCCACCTCACACAGGTGTGCAAGGGCAGAAGTAAAGCTACACTGCTTTTGTCTGCGTTATAACCTGTTTATTCCAGTCACAGGTGGTCTGGTATGTCTGGGTTGGGCTGGAGGAGGAGGGGGAGCAGTGAAGAAGACGGGAGAGAGCAGGAGCAGCTGGGAGAAGCGGGAGGAGGAGTGCACGGTGGAGGAGGCCAAACCCACAGCGGGTCCACAGGAAACACTTCTTCTACATGAACTTCACTGAGGAGCAATGTCTGAGGTGCCTTCGCTTCACCAAGGAGGCTGTCACTGAGCGATGCCACCCGCTGCAGCTACAACTCCAGCCTCACACCAGGCCGCAGACGGCACTGCCTTTGGCTGTTGGGGTCACCGTGACCCTTAACTTTTACACCCTGGGGGTCGTTCCAGGCCGCAGCAGGTGACATCAGTGACATCTCCCAGTTTGCAGTCCACCGCTGACTCAGGGAGGTCACTGAGGCTCTTTACACCAGGAGGAACACCTACATCTCTCTCCCTATGGACAGAGAGAAACAGGATGAGAGAGCTGCTTCGCCCACATGGCAGGCTTCCCCAGGGTGCAAGGCGCCACACACTGCACCCACATTGCCTTGCGTGCGCCCCATCACCAGCCTGGCATCTTTGTCAATAGAAAGAGATTCCACTCTCTCAACATGCAGCTGGTTTGTGACCACAGGCAGGGCATCATGCATATCTGTGCCCACTGTACTGGCAGCAGTCACAGTACTTTCATCCTGTGCCAGTCCTCTGTGCCACTTTTACATAGAATTACATCGGGTCTACAGCACAGAAACAGATCTTTCGGCCCAACAGGTCCATGCCAGCGTTTATGCTCCACACGAACCTCCTTCCACCCTTTGTCATCTAACCCTATCAGCATAACATATTCATTTCTCCCTCATGTGCTTATCTAGCTTCCCCTTAAATGCATGTATATGTTCGCTTCATCCACTCTCTGTGAAAAAGAAAAAAAAGAAAGACTTGCATTTATATAGCGCCTTTCACGACCACTGGATGTCTCAATGCGCTTTACAGCCAATGAAGTATGTGAAGAGAAAAAGCGTAGGTCCCTTGCAGTCAGAATCAGGGGAATTTATAATGGGGAACAAAGAAATGGCAGACCAATTAAATACATACTTTGGTATCCTAGGATTCTTTGGGAGGCAAGGGAGGAGATTGCAGAGCCTCTGGCTTTGATCTTTGGGTCCTCACTGTCCACGGGAATGGTGCCAGAGGACTGGAGAGTGGCGAATGTTGTTCCTCTCTTCAAGAAAGTAAATAGGAATGACCCTGGTAATTATAGGCCGGTTAGTCTTACTTCGGTGGTTGGTAAGATAATGGAAAAGGTCCTGAGGGATAGGATTTATGACCATTTGGAAAGGGGCAACTTAATCAGGGATAGTCAACACGGATTCGTGAAGGGTAAGTCTTGCCTAACAAATTTGATTGAATTCTTTGAGGAGGTAACTAAGTGTGTAGATGAAGGTAGAGCAGTTGATGTCGTATACATGGATTTTAGTAAGGCGTTTGATAAGGTTCCCCATGGTCGGCTCATGAAGAAAGTAAGGAGTTGTGGGATAGAGGGAAATTTGGCCGATTGGATAAGTAACTGGCTATCTCATAGAAGGCAGAGGGTGGTGGTGGATGGAACATTTTCGGACTGGAGACCAGTTACCAGCGGTGTGCCACAGGGGTCGGTGCTGGGTCCTCTGCTGTTTGTGATTTTTATCAATGACTTGGAGGAGGGGACTGAAGGGTGGATCAGTAAATTTGCTGATGACACCAAGATTGGTGGAGCAGTGGATGAGGTGGAGGGCTGTTGTAGGCTGCAAAGAGACATTGATAGGATGCAGAGCTGGGCCGAAAAATGGCAGATGGAATTTAACCCTGATAAGTGCGAGGTGATTCATTTTGGTAGGGCAAATTTGAATAAGGATTACAGGGTCAACGGCAGGGTTCTGAGGAACGTGGAGGAGCAGAGGGATCTGGGGGTTCATATCCACAGATCTCTGAAGGTTGCCACTCAAGTGGATAGAGCAGTAAAGAAGGCCTATGGTGTGTTGGCGTTTATTAACAGAGGGTTTGAGTTTAAGAACCGTGAGGTTATGCTGCAACTGTACAGGACCTTGGTGAGACCACATTTGGAATATTGTGTGCAGTTCTGGTCACCTCACTATAGGAAGGACGTGGAAGCATTGGAAAGAGTGCAAAGGAGATTTACCAGGATGCTGCCTGGTTTGGGGGGGAGGTCTTATGAGGAAAGATTGAGGGAGTTGGGGCTTTTCTCTTTAGAGCGGAGGAGGATGAGAGGCGACTTAATAGAGGTTTATAAGATGATGAGGGGGATAGATAGAGTGGATGTTCAGAGACTATTTCCTCGGGTAGAGGCAGCTGTTACAAGGGGGCATAACTATAAGGTGCATGGGGGGAGATATAGAAGGGATGTCCGAGGTAGATTCTTTACTCAGAGAGTGGTTGGGGTGTGGAATGGACTGCCTGCTGTGATAGTGGAGTCGGACACTTTAGGAACTTTCAAGCGGTTATTGGATAAGCACATGGAGCACACCAGAGTGATAGGGAGTGTGATAGCTTGATCTTGGTCTCGGACAATGCTCGGCACAACATCGAGGGCCAAAGGGCCTGTACTGTGCTGTACTGTTCTATGTTTCTATGTTTCTATGAAAAGTTTTTCAAGCCTCTTTTTTCTGTTTCATGTTAATCTCTATATCTTAAGTGGTCCAGGGAGCTCATGCTTTGTATGTATCAGCTGTGGCTCAGTGGGGAGCACACTCGCCTCTGTGTCAGAAGGTTGTGGGTTCAAGTCCCACTCCAAGGACTTAAGCACATAAAGCTAGGCTGACACTCCAGTGGAGTGCCGAGGGAGTGCTGCATCTGTCGGAGGTGCCGTCTTTCGGATGAGACGTTAAAATCGGGGCCCCGTCTACTTTCTCAGGTGGACGTAAAAGATCCCATGGCACTATTGTGAAGAAGAGCAGGGGAGTTCTCCCCGGTGTCCTGGGGCCAATATTTATCCCTCAACCAACATAACAAAAACAGATTATCTGGGCATTTTTACATTGCTGTTTGTGGGAGCTTGCTGTGTGCAAATTGGCTGCTGCGTTTCCCACATTACAACAGTGACTCCACTTCAAAAGTACATCATTGGCTGTAAAGCGCTTTGAGACGTCCGGTGGTCGTGAAAGGCGCTATATAAATGCAAGTCTTTCTTTCTTCCTTTCCCACTCATGCGAATGTGTCTAGTCTCTACCCGAACTATCTCCTCTTTGAAGGCCTCCCATTGCTCATTTACTGTTTTACCTGCAAATCTTTGATTCCAATCCACCTGGGCCAGATCTCTTTTCAACTCCCTGCAATTAGCCCTCCTCCAGCTGAATATTGTTACGTTTGATTATTCCTTATCCTTTTCCATAATTACTCTACACCTAATGATATTATGATCGCCGTTTCCCAAATGCTGTCCCACTGAAACATGCTGCACTTGCCCCACTTCATTCCCCAGAACTAGATCCAGCGCTGCTTCTTTCCTCGTTGGGCTGGAAACATACTGATCAAAAAAGTTCTCTTCTACACATTTCAGGAATTCCTCCCCCTCCTTTCCCTTTACACTGATACTATCCCAGACTATATTAGGATAATTGAAGTCCCCCATTATCACTACTCTATAGTTCTTACATCTTTCTGAAATTTGCTTGCAGATTTGCTCCTCCATCTATTCCCACTATTCAGTGGCCTATAGTATACACCCAGCAGTTCTTCTTTACTCTATATAACTAGATTCTGTCTTTGAACCCTCAAGTACATCAACCCTTACTAGTGCTGTAACAGTATCATTGATCAATACTGTCACCCACCCTCCTCTTTCCCTCCTTATTCCTCCTGAATACATTGTAGCTGGGAATGTTAATTGCCATTCCTCCGTTATATCACAATTCCATGTAGCTACTTGTGCCTGCAGCTCACCAACTTTATTTACCACGCTCCGGGCATTTACACACATGCACTCCAAACCCACCTTAGTCTGCTTTGCATTTCTCCCTCCTCTTTCTGAACTACTCTTTATTCTAATGCTGTTTGTCTCTCCCAGTCCTCTGCACCTTGTATCTCCTCTCGAATGCTTCATCCTGGTGCCCCTCCTCAGCCAAATGAGTTTAAACCCTCCCCCTAGCACCAGTTAACCTCCCTGCGAGGACACCTGTTGAGGTGCAACCCGGCCATCTTGTACAGGTCCGTCCTGCCTCAGAACTGGTCCCAATGCCCCAGGAATCTGAAGCCCTCCCTCCTGCACCATTTCTCCAGTCACACATTAACCTGTCTTATCTTACTACTCCTATACTCACTAGCAAGCGGCACTAGGAGTAATCTAAAGATTACTATCTTTGAGGTCCTGCTCGTTACCTTCCTCCATTGCTTCTGAAACATTGGGCTAAAAATCCGGGGGTTTAGTGCCACCCATTACCGCTAGATTCGGGGAAAAATGGCGGCTGCCGCATTTCCGCTCGCTGCTGGCGGATACCGTGGTGGCCGCCATTTTCAACGCTCACTTGACACCTGATCTGCGAGTTTCAACTTTGCCACTCCACTTCCCAGCATTAAGTGCAACCAGCTGAGCAAGCGTTGACACGCAGGGAGGAGGCTCCACAGCGTTATTTAAAGGCATCATCAGCAATTACTTGCAGCGAACCTGTTTGTTCAGTTTGATTGGCTCTGTGCAACTTTCTACAACTCCAGCAGCTGTATAAACTTCTTTCAAGGTCCTAAGGTAACAGGGAGTGTAGGGGCCAGTGGAGAACGGCATAATTCTTATTTAAAGGCTTCTGCTCACGACACTTGCTTACAGTCATGGGCGCTCTACTGGCAGTCCCCCTCACACTCGAGTATCTTCGGGAGAGGGAGCGGAAGGAGCGAAGAGAAGATGCATGCAGAGGGAGGTTCAGGAGGGCCAGGAGGGCTCTCAACAGCAGGCCTTACCCACCTAGCGTATTCAGAGAGCACTTCTCTTATATCCACTTAAGCGAACAGCGTTGTATTAGGAGGCTCTGCTTCAGCAAGGAAGCGGTCACAGAACTCTGCCACCTCCTGCAACTAGACCTGCAGCCTGAGAGTAGGGTGACCTCGGCTCTCCCAGTGGCCCTCAAGGTCACCGTGGCCCTCAATACCAGGAGAAGGGACTACATTTTCCTCTCTCTAAGCAGAGAGAAGCAGGAGGAGCACACATGTGGCTTTGCCAGGATAGTGACTTCCCCATGGTGCAGGGCACCATCGACTGCACCCACGCGGCTTTGCGGGTGTCGCATAACAATCCTGAGATCTTCTGTAACCGCAAAGCTACCACTCACTTAATGTGCGACCACAGACAGCGAATCCTCAATGTGAATGCCCGCTATCCTGGCAGCAGCCATGATGCCTTCATCCTGCGTCAGTCTGGTGTGCCCACAATCATTCAGTCACCATATCAAACCCGAGGGTGGCTGCTCGGAGACAAGAGCTATCCGCTCTGCACCTGGCTGATGACTCCACTCCGCAACCCCAACACTCGTGCTCAGCACTCATATAATGAAAGCCAGGCTGCCTCCAGGAAGATCATCAAGCAGACCATCAAGCTACTGAAGCAATAGTTCCGCTGGCTTGGGAGGAGCCCTCCAGTACCCGGCAGAGCAGGTGCCCCATTTCGTGTACTGCTGCATGCTTCACAACTTGGCCATGCTGAGGGCGCAGCCCTTGCCAGCAGGGATTGCGGGACCACCTCAGGAAGAGGAGGAGGAAGAGGAGGATGAGGAGGAGGAGGAGGAAGAGGAAGAGGAGGACGAGGAGGAAGGGAGGAGGCAGGCAGCAAATCCCCCTTCGGCACAAGCTGTCCATGAACGTCTCCTCAGACTCCGATTACAGTGAATGAAACCCCAGATCCTCGTTGATTACCACATCCCCCTCATGTATCCCTCTGTCACGGAATATCACTGTGTCCTTCTGGGCACAAAGCTGAAAGGAGAGCTACCACAAAACAAAGATTCTTAACAACATTATTAAATTTATCAACAATCAATTCACATGTATCAACTAATCACCCTTGTGCAATCCCTTAGTGCCTGTCGTTCAGGTGCCCTTACTGGATGTGCTCCCACGAAGTGCTCCCCCAGTGGCTGCAGCAGATGATTACATAGGATATATGGCACAGAAACAGGTCATTTGGCCCAACCAGTCCATGCTCCACTCGAGCCTCCTCCCGTCTTTCCTCCTGTGAAGCCCCTTGGGACGTTTTACTACGTTAAAGGCGCTATATAAATACAAGTTGTTGTTATATAGTGCGGACATATGGGCTGTCGTGTATATTTTTACACGGTCCAACCATCTTGGAGCCTCCTTTCTCCTACAAACAATAGTCCTCAAATAATCCAAGTTTCAAACATAAGAACATAAGAAATAGGAGCAAGAGTAGGCCATACGGCCCCTCGAGCCTGCTCCGCTATTCAATAAGATCATGGTTGATCATCGACCTCAACTCCACTTTCCCGCCCAATCTCCATATCCCTTGATTCCCCTAGAGTCCAAAAATCTGTCTATTTCAGCCTTGAATATACTTAAAGACGCAGCATTCACAGCCCTCTGGGGTAGAGACTTCCAAAGATTCACAACCCTCTGAGTGAAGAAATTCCACCTCATCTCGGTCTTAAATGGCCCCCTGTTGAACACCATTTTAAATGTTTCCCATTGCTGTTCTACGTCATTGTATGCCAATATCGTTGTCAATTTTATTTTCCCAAGTTCTATTCTCAGCCCCTCAAAATCAGCTTTTCTCCAATCTATTGCCCTGGTTTTCATCATACTTATGTCCTTCTCAATTATTATTTTAAAGCGTTTTATATTATGGTCATTATTGCCTAGATGTTCCCCTACTTTTACTTCTCCTTTCTGCTCTGGTTCATTCCCCATTACTAGATCCAATAGCGAATCCTCCCTTGTTGGGCTTTTTACATACTGGGTTAGAAAGGAGTCCTGTACACATTGTAGGAACTCCATTCGAAGGATTACATAGGATATACGGCACAGAAACAGGCCATTCAGCCCAACCAGTCCATGCCAGCGTTTATGCTCCACTCGAGCCTCCTCCCCTCTTTCCTCATCTAAATCTATCAGCATAACCCTCTATTCCCTTCTCCCTCATATACTTGTCTAGCCTCCCCTTAAATGCATCGATACTATTCGCTTCAACCACTCCGTGTGGTAGCGAGTTCCACATTCTCACCACTCTCTGGGTAAAGAGGTTTCTTCTGAATTCCCTATTGGATTTCTTTGTGACTATCTTATATTGATGGCCTCTAGTTTTGCTCTTCCCCACAAGTGGAAACATTCTCTGTATCCACTCTATCAAACTTTTTCATAATTTTAAAGACCTCTATTCGGTCACCCCTCAGCCTTCTCTTTTCAAGAGAAAAGAGACCCAGCCTGTTCATCCTTTCCTGATATGTATACCCTCGCATTTCTGGTATCATCCTTGTAAATCTTCTCTGCACCCTCTCCAGTGCCTCTATATCCTTTTTATAATATGGCGACCAGAACTGTACGCAGTACTCGAAGTGTGGTCTAACCAAGGTTCGATACAGGTTTAGCCTAACTTCTCTACTTTTCAATTCTATCCCTCTAGAAATAAACCCTTTTTTTATGGCCTTGCTAACCTGCGTCGCAACTTTTAGTGCTTTGTGTATTTTACTCTGAGATCCCTTTGTTCCTCTACCCCACCTAGACTCGCACCCTCCAAGTGATAAGTAACCTCCCTATTCTTCCTACCTAAATGTAATTCCTCACATTTATCTGTGTTGAACTTCATTTGCCAATTATATGCCCATTCTGCAAGTTTATTAATGTCCTCCTGTAATTTGTTGCTGTCCTCCTCAGTATTGACTATCCCCCCCAATTTGGTGTCATCCGCAAATTTAGAAATTGTGTTTTTGATTCCTAAGTCTAAATCGTTAATGTAAATTGTGAACAGCAGTGGTCCCAGCACTGATTCTTGTGGAACACCACTACCCACCTTCTGCCACTGTGAATAGCTACCCTTTACTCCCACTCTCTGCTTTCTGTCCTGAAGCCAGCCAGCAATCCATTCTGCTACTTGTCCCCTGACTGCGCATTCTCTGACCTTGTTCATCAGTCTATTATGGGGTACCTTATCAAAGGCCTTTTGAAAATCTAGATAAATTACATCTACTGCATTACCATCGTCTACTCTCTCTGTTACCTCTTCAAAAAATCCAAAAAGGTTGGTCAAGCAAGACTTTCTCTTTTGAAATCCATGTTGACTATTCATTATATTTTTGGCTTCTAGATGTTCTTCTATTTTCTCCTTTAGTAGGGATTCCATTATTTTTCCTACCACCGATGTTAAGCTGACTGGTCTATAATTCCCTGGACATGTTCTATCCACATTCTTAAATATCGGTATTACGTTAGCTATCCGCCAGTCCTCTGGCACTATACCTTTTTCTAAAGAATTATTAAATATGTGTATTAATGCCTCTGCTATCTCTTCCCTAGATTCTTTTAAAATGCATGGATGCAATCCATCCGGACCAGGGGTTTATCCTCTTTGAGTTTGATTAGTTTATTTAATATATCCCCTTATTTATTTTAAATGCACTTATCTCATTACTAATCTCATCATCCAATGTCATGTCCACTTGTTCTATCTCCCTGGTAAATACTGAAGCAAAATAATTATTTAATATTTCTGCCATCTCTCTATTGTTACCTGTGGTATTAGCCTGACTATCCCTTAATGGCCCTAATCCCATCCCAACCTTCCTTTTTTTATTGATGTGCCTATAAAATATTTTACTATTTTATTTTATGTTCCTTGATAATTTAATTTCATAGTTCCATTTAGGACTGAGATGAGGAGGAATTTCTTCACCCAGAGAGTGGTGAACCTGTGGAATTCTTTACCACAGAAGGCAGTTGAGGCCAATTAATTAAATATATTCAAGCAGGAGATAGATATATTTCTTAAGGCTAAAGGGATCAAGGGATATGGGGAGAAAGCAGGGACAGGATACTGAATTTGGATGATCAGCCATGATCTCATTAAATGGCGGAGCAGGCTCGAGGGGCTGAATGGCCTACTCCTGCTCCTATCTTCTATGTCTATGTTTCTATGTTTCCTCTTTGCCTCCCTAATTGTTTTTTGACTTCTCTCCTAATCTCTTCATATTCTCTTTTATCATGCACTCCCCTGCTATCTGTGTACTTAATGTATGCCTCTTTCCTTACCCTCAATTGTTCCCTTATGGCTTTATTCATCCATGGAGTCTCAATATTATTTAGTTTGTTCTTTCCTTTTAGCGGAATAAATTTACCCTGCACTCTGTTGAACGCCGTTTTAAATGTTTCCCATTGCTGTTCTACATTGTTGTTTGCCAATATTGTTGCCCATTTTTGTTTCCCAAGTTCTATTCTCAGCCCCTCAAAATCAGTTTTTCTCCAATCTATTAACCTGGTTTTTGTCATACTTATGTCCTTCTCAATTATCATCTTAAAGCGTATTATATTATGGTCACTATTGCCTATATGTTCCCCTACCTTTACTTCTCTTATCTGCTCTGGTTCATTCCCCATTACTAGATCCAATAGCAAATCCTCCCTTGTTGGGCTTTTTACATATTGGGTTAGAAAGGAGTCCCTTACACATTGTAGGAACTCCATTCCCTTATCCCCTTTACCTACCTCTTCTGTCCAATTAATATCAGAGTAGTTGAAATCCCCCATGATTTTTATTCTATGTTTTTTACTCATTTCCCTAGTTTGTCTGCATATTTCTTCCTCCACGTCCCTTCCACTATTCAGTGGTCTGTAGACTACGCCTATTAGTGTGATTGATCCTTTATTATCTTTTATTTCTATCCATATGGATTCTATTTTTGTCTTGCTGATAGCTGCGTCACTTTGTTCTACTGCCATTATGTTATCCCTAATAAGTACAGCTACTCCACCTCCCCTTTTTCCCTCTCTATCTTTTCTAAATATGTTATACCCTGTAATGTTTAATTCCCAGTCCTGATTTTTCTGTAGCCATGTCTCAGTAATCCCTACTATGCCTGGTTCCTCGCAATGCATGATTGCCTCCAGCTCCCCTGTTTTATTACAGACACTGTGTACATTGCTGTACGGGCAGTTTAACTCATTTTTAATAGCAGTTCCTCTTACTTTATTCTTAACCATCTTTTTACACTACTGTTCTATAACTCCATTTATTCCCTGGCCATCAACGTCCTCCCTTACTTTACTGGCTGGTGAAATGGCTGGTGGAAGGCTGCTGAGTTTCCATGGGGGACATAGAAGGCCCGGTTGTAGACTGCATCACCTCGGCATGGGCGGCAGCAGTCTGGGCTGGGCTGGCTGGCTGATAGGTAGCGGTAAGGACAATGGCGGAGTGGCAGTGCTGGGAGTAGGAATGCTGTCATCCTGAGAGAGGACAGCAGGGTCCTGCTCCACTGACCCATTGCCACTCTCCCGGGCGGCACCTCAGCATTCCTAGCAATCCGGTGGAGGGCAGATTGCTGGCCTGCTGCAACACCCTGCATGCCCCAGTCGACAGTGGTAAACCCAACCACGATGGTAGCAGTCTGAGCTTGGGTGGCAGCAAGCTAAGACTGTAGGACAGCAGTCTGGGCTTCTGCTGCAGCATTAAGACATTGGGTCGCTTCCGCCTGTGCTGCAATGGCGGCCGCGTCATCGCCCATCATGCACAGCATCATATCTGGGTTGACATGGTCTCTCCTGGAGTTTTCCATCCTGGAAATCATGGGCTCCAAGCACCGCACAAAGCCCCTGCCAATGTTGGAGACGGACTCCTCCATGCTCCTTTACATTGCCAAGAGGCTCTCTGGCAGGCTTGCCATTGCACCTAGCAATTCGGTGTGCATACCCATCACCCTTCTTCTGAAGGCCGCCCCATCGAGGTCCTCATCTGAGTCCTGTGCAGCAGGACTCACACGCGAACTCACCTCCACCCCCCCCCCTCCGCCGGGAGCTGGCCCCCCGAGCTACCCTTTCCCCCTGGCCTTGCTGCAGCCCACTCGTGCCCGGTGCCTCACCCTGTGCAGATCCCGCTTCTACACTAGCATCTAAAGTACGCGCAGTGCCAGTTTCTGAGTTGCTGTCTGCAAATGACAGATGCAGTGACACTGTGTCTTCTTCTTCTTCCCCCTTGCTCTTCTCCATCGCCTCGGGGACAGGCTGAGTTGCTGTTTGGTCTTGGTTATCTGAAAGCAGGTCGGGTTATGGTGAGGGGGTGGGGGGAGAAGCAAGATATGCATGCATACAGCATCAGCAGTTTGTAAGTGAGAAGAGATTGTGGGCTGAGGGGGAAGTGGGATGTGAGAGGAAGGATTAGGAATGAGCATACCATTGTTGTCCCCAAGGGGTTCAGCCTTGCCGGTTGCCACAGCCTCCATGGCTTGCTGGCCAATGTTCTCCAGTGCTCGCTCCTCCAGTTGGCTCAGGTCCTGTATGGCAGCTTTCCCCCCGCCTGTCTGCTGCTGTCCCGGAGGATTCCTGCACTGCCTGCCTCTTCCTACCCTGCCAGATGGCCACCCACTGACTATCCTCCTGAACTCTCTGTAGCTGTGGGGTGACCACCTCCTGGATCGTGCGCTTTAGGAAATTCTCAGCCTCCTGTCTGCCCTGCAGTGACTCCAACCGCGACTCCAGCTCAGAAACCCTGAGCTCCAGTTTGAGCAACTGAAGGCACCTCCTGGACACGTAGTTATCTCGGACACATGAAGCGTCCTGGAACTCACACACGGCACAGGAATTGCAGACAACGCCTGTCAGCTGTCCCATCATTTTACTGTCTATTTACTTAAAGTTCTCTTTACTTAAAACGTTCTGCCCTCCTGCTCTCTTACTCTTATCCCTCAGTTTCAATTCCTTAACACTTCCTTCCCCAGCACTCACCAAATTACTGCGTTAAAGTCTTCACTGTTTAGAAGTTCACTCTGTCTGTGCTCAAGCCCTCATATACATGACAACCCTATATATGACAACCCTATACAGTACATGACAACCCTATATATGACAACCCTATACAGTACATGACAACCCTATATATGACAATCCTATACAGTATATGACAGCCCTATCTATATATGACAACCCTATACAGTATATGACAGCCCTATAGTTATATGGCTCCCCACCCCACTCCCGATTTATGGTGCCATAGTTGGAATACAGGCCCGAAGACGTCAGCCTAAAGTTTGACTGAACTCGGACTTGGGGCCTCATTGGCCTTGAGCAGGCGGGCTGTGGGTGACTGGCGGGGCTGAGCAATTGGCTGTGGGGCTGTAGGCCGATTCGGAGCAGCTGGGTGAAGCAGAGGGGCCGAGCCCAGGGCATCTCCACATTGGTGTGGAGCACGCCTGGGCCTCCTGGCTCCACACCAACAACACTGCCCGGACCCTGGCTTGCCTATTGCCGAGGGAAACCAGGCCCAACACCAGGCCCCACAGGTGGAGTCTCCGAGCCTCCCCGGGACAGAGAGTCAGCCCCCGGGACCAAAGCACCCGGAGTTGTGCCTGGTGCCGGCGGAGTGAGCTGTCTAGGGTTGTCACTGGATTGAGGCGCTCCCTGTGTACCTGCTGTTGGGAGCAGGGTACCCGAGCCTGGCGGCAGACTGATCCCATTAATGGCCTTTCAGTCAGGAGACGGAATTAGTTCGGGTTCCCAACCCTCCCGCAATGACCAGGCGTTTCCCGGAATCACTGTCCCAAGTGCTGGCTCTGCCAGTCTGCAACATTACTGACTGCAATTTGCTGCCTCAGTGCACCCACATCAACAACACACACTGCTGCTGGCAATAATGACTAAGGGCTGGATTTTCAATGACCCGTGGAGTCGGGTTTGGAGGCGTGTGGGGGGTTTAAATTTGCGGGGTCGGGGGTCCCGACCCCATCCCGACTCCATTCCGCCTCCACGCAATTGACAAAATCAGTCGCGGGGTTGCCGATTCCGTCCCGCCTCCAAGAGGCGGGAGAGGCCATTAAAGCCCTTAACAAGCTCTAAATTGGCTCTGTAATGCCATTTTGAAATGTTTTAGCTAGTTTAACCCTTTTCTGACGTGAAGTACGCCTGGTGTGAAACACTCCAGTGAAACCTGGCGGGAGCACAAGTGGATAGCTGACTATCGGCTGCAGGTCCACTATTACAACGGAGATGTGTGAAAGTCGCCTCTGATGCTGCTGCATTGAATGTCTTCAGAGACTGCATGGCATTTGCTGTGAGAGGACTTGGATGCAAAAAAAATTCTCTCTCTCTCTCATCAAAAGCAAGCCAGGCAGGTTCAGACTGAAACCACTAATTAGTTCATGGGTTCCCACATGCTGGAACTCAATTGCCCAATTAAGTGAAAATTGCATCATTCATCCACATTAATCTGGAGTCGGGGGGGAATCACGAAAGGCGGATGACACGACCCCAACCCGACCCCAAGACAAAATCCAACTGTTCGGCTGCTGTCCGCAGTCAGAGCCAGGTTAAACTGCACTCATTTCAAAGAGAATCCTGTCCCACAGCTACTGATCACCCAGACAGAGGCACGAGCCGGGGGGAGGCTCGGGGGAGATGGGGAATGGGCGCTCGGGGGAGGGAGAGATGGCGAATGGGTGATTGGGGGGGGGGGG
>CM059450.1:24236375-24293875 GCA_030390025.1 Squalus acanthias | reverse complement strand
GGTTATATACACTGACAGTCTCGGTAACAAAGCCCGGTTATATACACTGACAGTCTCGGTAACAGAGCCCGGTTATATACACTGACAACACTCGGTAACAAAGCCCGGTTATATACACTGACAGGACTCGGTAATAGAGCCCGGTTATATACACTGAGAAAGGACTCGGTAACAGAGCCCAGTTATATATACACTGAGAAAGGACTCGGTAACAGAGCCCGGTTATATACACTGACAGTCTCGGTAACAGAGCCCGGTTAAATACACTGACAGTCTCGGTAACAGAGCCCGGTTATATACACTGAGACAGGACTTGGTAACAGAGCCCGGTTATATACACTGACGGGACTCGGTAACAGAGCCCGGTTATATACACTGAGACAGGTCTCGGTAACAGAGCCCGGTTATATACACCGAGACAGGACTCGGTAACAGAGCTCGGTTATATACACTGACAGGACTCGGTAACAGAGCCCGGTAATATACACTGACAACACTCGGTAACAAAGCCCGGTTATATACACTGACAACACTCGGTAACAGAGCCCGGTTATATACACTGACAGGACTCGGTAACAGAGCCCGGTTATATACACTGACAACACTCGGTAACAAAGCCCGGTTATATACACTGACAACACTCGGTAACAAAGCCCGGTTATATACACTGACAACACTCGGTAACAAAGCCCGGTTATATACACTGACAACACTCGGTAACAAAGCCCGGTTATATACACTGACAAGACTCGGTAACAGAGCCCGGTTATATACACTGACAGGACTCGGTAACAGAGCCCGGTTATATACACTGACAACACTCGGTAACAAAGCCCGGTTATATACACTGACAACACTCGGTAACAAAGCCCGGTTATATACACTGAGACAAGACTTGGTAACAGAGCCCGGTTATATACACTGAGACAGGAGTCGGTAACAGAGCCTGGTTATATACACTGATTCAGGACTCGGTAACAGAGTCCGGTTATATACACTGAGACAGGACTCGGTAACAGAGCCCGGTTATATACACTGACAGGACTCGGTAACAGAGCCCGGTTATATACACTGACAGGACTCGGTAACAGAGCCCGGTTATATACACTGAGAAAGGACTCGGTAACAGAGCCCGGTTATATACACTGACAGTCTCGGTAACAGAGCCCGGTTATATACACTGAGAAAGGACTCGGTAACAGAGCCCGGTTATATACACTGACAGTCTCGGTAACAGAGCCCGGTTATATACACTGAGACAGGACTCGGTAACAGAGCCCGGTTATATACACTGACAGGACTCGGTAACAGAGCCCGGTTATATACACTGAGACAGGACTCGGTAACAGAGCCCGGTTATATACACTGACAGGACTCGGTAACAGAGCCCGGTTATATACACTGACAGGACTCGGTAACAGAGCCCGGTTATATACACTGAGAAAGGACTCGGTAACAGAGCCCGGTTATATACACTGACAGTCTCGGTAACAGAGCCCGGTTATATACACTGAGACAGGACTCGGTAACAGAGCCCGGTTATATACACTGACAGGACTCGGTAACAGAGCCCGGTTATATACACTGAGACAGGACTCGGTAACAGAGCCCGGTTATATACACTGACAGGACTCGGTAACAGAGCCCGGTTATATACACTGAGACAGGACTCGGTAACAGAGCCCGGTTATATACACTGACAGGACTCGGTAACAGAGCCCGGTTATATACACTGAGAAAGGACTCGGTAACAGAGCCCGGTTATATACACTGACAGTCTCGGTAACAGAGCCCGGTTATATACACTGAGACAGGACTCGGTAACAGAGCCCGGTTATATACACTGACAGGACTCGGTAACAGAGCCCGGTTATATATACTGACAGTCTCGGTAACAGAGCTCGGTTATATATACTGAGACAGGACTCGGTAACAGAGCCCGGTTATATACGCTGACAGCACTCGGTAACAAAGCCCGGTTATATACACTGACAACACTCGGTAACAAAGCCCGGTTATATACACTGACAAGACTCGGTAACAGAGCCCGGTTATATACACTGACAACACTCGGTAACAAAGCCCGGTTATATACACTGACAACACTCAGTAACAGAGCCCGGTTATATACACTGACAGGACTCGGTAACAGAGCCCGGTTATATACACTGACAACACTCGGTAACAAAACCCGGTTATATACACTGACAGGACTCGGTAACAGAGCCCGGTTATATACACTGACAGGAGTCGGTAACAGAGCCCGGTTATATACACTGAGAAAGGACTCGGTAACAGAGCCCGGTTATATACACTGAGACTGGACTCGGTAACAGAGCCCGGTTATATACACTGACGGGACTCGGTAACAGAGCCCGGTTATATACACTGACGGGACTCGGTAACAGAGCCCGGTTATATACACTGAGACTGGACTCGGTAACAGAGCCCGGTTATATACACTGACAGTCTCGGTAACAGAGCCCGGTTATATACACTGAGACAGGACTCGGTAACAGAGCCCGGTTATATACACTGAGACAGGACTCGGTAACAGAGCCCGGTTATATACACTGAGACAGGACTCGGTAACAGAGCCCGGTTATATACACTGAGACGGGGCCATGTGTATCGCTGCATCTTTCCCAAAGGTTGTGTTACATTTGTGCACTTTAATCCACAACGTTTACGATAAAGATTGAGAAGGACAAAAATTAGACAAAGACCAAAGAAATAAATTGGACAAAAGCTGATTTGAGGGATGTGAATGGATCTCGGGAAAATAAACTGGAATAATTTACTGACAAAGAAGTAGAACGTCAGTGGGAAACATTTAAAAAGGTGATCAATAAAGTCCAGGAGAAATATAGCCCACGAAAAAGCAAGAACAAACCAGCCAGTAATGACACACCGTGGATGAGTAAAGAGATAAGGGCAAAACTGAATCGAGAGAAAAGTACACTAAGTACACAGACAACAAAGGGGAGGGTGATGAAAGGGAATATGAGGTTAGGACAGAAGTCAAAAAACAATGAGGAAGGCAACAAGAAACTACAAAATTAAATTATCAAGAAATATAAAAAGAAATAGTGAAGTATTCTACAGACACAGAAATAACAAAGACAAATCAGGATAGGGATCGGACCACTCAGGAATATCCGATCAACTCACAGGGAATGACAGCGAAATGGCAGTAATATTAAATCACTACTTTGCCTCGGTATTTACCAGGGAGACTAACAGGGTGGACATGACATTGGAAGACGAGAGCAAAAAAGATATAAAGACATTTTGGATATAAAGACATTTTGGACAGAAAGGGGGAGATAATTCATAATCTAATCAAACTCAGAGAGGATAAAACCCCTGGTCTGGATGGATTGCATCCGTACATATTAAAAGAAGCTAGGGAAAAAGAAGCAGAGGCACTATTATATATAAAAATTCATTGGAAGAAGTAATAGTGCCAGAGGACTGGCAGACAGCTAATGTGATTCATTTATTTAAAAAGTGAGATAGAACAAGCCCAGGGAACCATAGACCAGTTAGCTTAATGTCGGTGATAGGAAAGAAGATGGAATCCTTACTCAAAGATGTAATAGAAAAACACCTAGAAACTGAAAATATAATACAGAATACTCAGCTCGGATTCCAAAAGGGAAGGTCATGTTTGACTAACCTTATTAAATTCTTTGAAGAAGTAACAGAAAGGGTAGACAAGGGTAATGTAGTAGACATAATATATTTGGATTTTCAAAAGGCCTTCGATAAGGTACCACATAGTAGACTCATGACTAAGGTCAGAACATGTGGAGTCAGGAGACAAGTAGCAGAATGGATAGCAAGCTGGTAAAAACCAGATAATAGGGAGTAGGGGTTAAATGTTGTTACTCACACTAGCAAAAGGTGGGACGTGGTGTTCCACAGGGATCGGTGCTGGGACCACTGTTCACAATTTACATAAACGATTTGGACTCGGGAATCGGAAGTACAATTTCAAAATTTGCGGACGACACCAAATTGGGGGAGTGTAGTTAATACAGAGGACTGCGACAAAATACAGGAAGACATTAATAAACTTGCAGAATGGGTGTGTAATTAGCAAATTAACTTTTATATAGATAAGTGTGAGGTGGTACATTTTGGTTGGAAGATTAAGGAGTCCACATACTCCTTGGAAAATAAGTATCTAAAATGGGGGAGCAGAGGGATCTGGGGGAGCAGAGGGATCTGGGGGAGCAGAGGGATCTGGGGGTGCAGAGACACAAATCACTAAAAGTAGTGACGTAGGTTAATAAGGACATAAAAAAAGCAAACCAAGCCCTGAGGTTCATTTCTAGAATAGAATTGAAAAGCAGTGAAGTGATGTTCAACTTGTATTGAACCTTGGCTCGACTACACTTGGAGCACTGTGAACAGTTCTGGTCTCCATATTATAAAAAGTATATAGAGGCACTGGAAAAGGTGCAAAAAAGATTTACAAGGATGATACCAGGCTGGGGCTCTCTTCTCTAGAAAAGAGAAGACTGAGGGGTGACCTGATAGAGGTCTTTAAGATTATGCAAGGGTTTGATACGGTAGATGTGGAGATGTTTCCACTTTCCATCTCCAACCTCCCTTTCCTCTCCAAAGTCCTTGAATGTGTTGTCGCCTCCCAAATCCGTGCCCATCTTTCCCGGAACTCCATGTTTGAATCCCTCCAATCTGATTTCCGCCCCTGCCACAGGACCAAAATGCTCTCATCAAAGTCACAAATGACATCCTATGTGACTGTGACAAAGGTAATCCTCGTCCTTCTCGACCTGTCTGCAGCCTTTGACACGGTTGACCCCTCCATCCTTCTCCAATGCCTCTCCACCATCAACCAGCTGGGTGCTTCCATTCTTATCTATCTAATCATGGCCAGAGAATCACCTGCAACGGCTTCTCATCCCACTCCCGCACCGTTACCTCTGGTGTCCCCCAAGGATCTATCCTTGGCCCCCTCCTATTTCTCATCTACATGTTGCCTCTCGGCAACATCATCCGAAAACACAGCGTCAGTTTCCACATGTACGCTGACGACACCCAGCTCTACCTCACCACCACTTCTCTCGACCCCTCCACAGTCTCTAAATTGACACACTGCTGGTCCGACATCCAGTACCGGATGAGCAGAAATTTTCTCCAATTAAATATTGGGAAGACCGAAGCCATTGTCTTCGGGCCCCGCCACAAACTGTTCCCCAGCCACCGACTCCATCCCTCTCCCTAACATCTGTCTGAGGCTGAACCACACTGTTCATAACCTTGGTGTCATATTTGACCCTGAAATGAGCTTCCGTGCACACATCCGCAGCATAACAAAGACCGCCTATTTCCACCTCCGTAACATCGCCCTTCTCCACCCCTGCCTCAGCTCATCTGCTGCTGAAACTCTCATCCATGCCTTTGTTACCTCTAGACTTAACTGTTCCAACACACTCCTGGCTGGCCTCCCACATTCTATCCTACGTAAACTTGAGGTCATCCAAAACTCAGCTGCCCGTGTCCTAACTCGCACCGAGTCCTGTTCGCCCATCTCCCCTGTACTCACTGACCTACATTGGCTCCCGGTTAAGCAATGCCTCGATTTCAAAATTCTCATCCTTGTTTTCAAATCCCTCCATGGCCTCGCCCCTCCCCATCTCTAATCTCCTTCAGCCCCACAACCCCCCCTGAGATATCTGCGTTCCTCTAATTCTGCCCTCTTGAGGATCCCTGATTATAATCGCTCAACCATTGGTGGCCGTGCCTTCTGTTGTCTGGGCCCTCAGCTCTGGAACCCCCCCCACCCCCCAAACCTCTCTGCCTCTCTACCTCGCTTTCCTCCTTTAAGACGCTCCTTAAAACCTACCTCTGACCAAGCATTTGGTCATCTGCCCTCATTTCTTATGTGGCTTGGTGTCAATTTTTTGTCTTATTACACTTCTGTGAAGCGCCTTGGGACGTTTTACTACGATAAAGGCACTATATAAATACAAGTGGTTGTTGTTGTTGTGGGGGAGTCCCGGACTAAAGGCCATAAATATAAGATAGTCACTAATAAATCCAACAGGGAATTCAGGAGAAACTTCTTTACCCAGAGAGTGGTGAGAATGTGGAACTCGCTGCCACAGGGAGTGGGTGAGGCGAATAGCTTAGATGTCTTTAAGGGGAACCACATGAGGGAGAACGGAATAGAAGGTTATGTTGATGTGGTTAGATGAAGAGGGGTGGGAGGAGGTTCGTGTAGAGCATAAACACCGGCATGGATTTGTTGGGCTGAATGGGCTGTTTTTGTGCTGTAAATTATGTAATTATGTCTGTGTCCTTTCTCTTCTCCCAGTTACTCCGAGTTGTGGTTCACTCTGCTCCTCGCAGAGGTTTGATCCTTTTTATCAGACTTTTCTCCTTCTCTCCCCCGCAAGGAAAACCTCAATGTGCTCCTCCAGGCCCCGATCCGTCCTGTGGCTGTGCCTTCTCCCTGTGCTTCTCTGCTTTGGCTGATGGTTTCTTTTCTACACTTACAGGTAACCGTCTCCAAAGTGGAGCCATGCCTCTGTTTGGGAATGTCTTTAGTCCGAAGAAAACGCCACCCAGAAAGTCGGCTTCTCTTTCCAGCTTACACACGGTATGCCGGGGTACGGGGGATTGGACACAGCTCCGTAACACTCAGCTACTGAGAAATGTCATCAGTGTATTGTCGCTCAGTTAGACAATGCTACCCCAACAACATGTCGTACATGGGGCCATCCGGCCCCGATTGGAGGGAGCCCCTTCCACCCAGACACCGCCCGACCGCTGGTCCCGGTCACCGACTGCCCGCCGGTCCCGGTCACCGACCGACCGCCCCCCGGTCACCGCCCACCGGTCCCGGTCACCGACCGACCCACCGGTCCTGGTAACCGACCGACCGCCCCCCAGTCACCGGCCGCCGGTCCCGGTCACCGACCGACCGCCCGCCGGTCCCGATCACTGACCGACCGCCCGCCGGTCCCGGTCACTGACCGACCGCCCGCCGGTCCCGGTCACCGACCGACCGCCCGCCGGTCCCGGTCACCAACCGACTACCCGCCGGTCACCGACCGCCCGCCGGTCCCGGTCACCGACCGACCGCCCGCCGGTCCCGATCACCGACCGACCGCCTCCCGGTCACCGACCGACCGCCCGCCGGTCCCGATCACCGACCGACCGCCCGCCGGCCCCGATCACCGACCGACCGCCCGCCGGTCCCAGTCACCGACCGCCCGCCGGTCCCAGTCACCGACCGACCGCCTCCCGGTCACCGACCGACCGCCCGCCGGTCCCAGTCACCGACCGACCGCCCGCCGGTCCCAGAGGTTGTCCCCAGGGCGGAGGGACGTCCCCGTGGGGGTGGAGCGGAGGGACGTCCCCGTGGGGGTGGGGTAGAGGGGTGTCCCTGGGGTGGAGTGGTGTCCCCGTGGGGATGGGGCGGAGAGGTGTCCCCGTGGGGATGGGGCGGAGGGGTGTCCCCGTGGGGATGGGGTGGAGAGGTGTCCCCGTGGGGATGGGGTAGAGGGGTGTCCCCGTGGGGATGGGGTAGAGGGGTGTCCCCGTGGGGATGGGGTAGAGGGGTGTCCCCGTGGGGATGGGGTAGAGGGGTGTCCCCGTGGGGATGGGGTAGAGGGGTGTCCCTGGGGTGGAGGGGTGTCCCTGGGGTGGAGGGGTGTCCCTGGGGTGGAGGGGTGTCCCTGGGGTGGAGGGGTGTCCCTGGGGTGGAGGGGTGTCCCTGGGGTAGAGGGGTGTCCCTGGGGTAGAGGGGTGTCCCTGGGGTAGAGGGGTGTCCCTGGGGTAGAGGGGTGTCCCTGGGGTAGAGGGGTGTCCCTGGGGTAGAGGGGTGTCCCCGTGGGGATGGGGTAGAGGGGTGTCCCCATGGGGATGGGGTAGAGGGGTGTCCCTGGGGTAGAGGGGTGTCCCTGGGGTAGAGGGGTGTCCCCGTGGGGATGGGGTAGAGGGGTGTCCCCGTGGGGATGGGGTAGAGGGGTGCCCCTGGGGTGGAGGGGTGTCCCTGCCTCTCTGAGAGTGGAGCCCAGGGCCAGTTGATGCAGTGGTTTGTGGATCATGGATCTGTGTTGGGGCCTCAACTATTCACCGTATTTATTAATGACTTGGAAGATGGGATAGAGAGCCACATATCTAAGTTTGCCGATGACGCAAAGATAGGAGCCATTGTAGGCAGTGTAGATGGAAACATAAAATTACAAAGAGATATTAATAGATTAGGCGAATGGGCAAAACTGTGGCAAATGGATTTCAATGTAAGCAATTGTTAGAACATCTGCTTTGGATCTAAAAACGATAGAACAGGGTACTTTCTAAATGGTGAAAAGCTAAAAATATTGGATGTCCAAAGAGACTTGGGGGTCCAGGTACATAGATCATTAAAATGTCATGAACAGGTATAGAAAATAATCAAAAAGGCTACTGGAATGCTGGCCTTTAGATCTGGAGGATGAGAATACAAGGGGTAGAAGTTATGCTGCAGCTATACAAAACCCTGGAGCACTGTGAGCAGTTCTGGGCATCACACCTTAGGAAGGATATATTGGCCTTGGAGGGAGTGCAGCGTAGGTTTACCAGAATGATACCCGTACTCCAGGGGTTAAATTACGAGAAGAGAGATTACACAAACTAGGGTTGTAGTCCTGGAATTTAAAATGTTAAGGGTGATCTGATCGAAGTTTTCAGGATATTAAGGGGAGTAGATAGAGAGAAACTATTTCCGCTGGTTGGGGATTCTAGGACGTGGGGACATTGTCTAACAATTAGAGCCAGACCTTTCAGGAGTGAAATTAGGAAACACTTCTACACACAAAGGGTGGTAGAAGTTTGGAACTCTCTTCTGCAAACGGCAGTTGATGCTCGATCAATTGTTAATTTTAAATCTGAGATTGATAGATTTCTGTTCACCAAAGGTATTGAGGGATATGGGGCAAAGGCGGGTATATGGAGTTAGGTCGAAGATCAGCCATGATCTCATTGAATGGTGGAACAGGCTCGAGGGGCTGAATGGCCTCCTCCTGTTCCTATAGGCTGTGGGACAGCGTGTTGCCGTGTGGAGTGACTGCTGTAATATTGCATGGACCTGTATCTGTTCCAGCTGGACCGTGTGACCCGTGAGGTTGAGCTGGGCCTGGATCCTGGTGCTCCTGTGATGAATATTGGAGGACAGAGCCTGAAGTTTGACAATGGACAGTGGGTGTCAGGTTTGTACGATTTGTTTCTAAACGTTAGCAGGATACATTCTGGCGATGTCACGGTGAACAGACTGTCACTCCTCCCCCATTCCCGATGCTGTGAGCACAGACTGGTTGTGTTTAGTCAGTCCGGTCAGTATCTGCGTGCATCCTTTTTGATGATATATCCCTCGCTTCAGGTGTCGGCATTGGCTCAGTGGTCACACTCTCAGGTTGTGGCTTCAAGTCCCACTCCAGAGACTTAAGCACATAATCTAGAGCTGACACTTTAGCGCAGTACTGAGGGAGTGCTGCATTCTCGGAGGTGCTGTCTTTTCAATGAGATGTTAAATCGAGACCTGTTTGCCCTCTCAGGTGGATGTAAAAGATCCCATGGCACTATTTTGTGTAAGACCAAGCGAGTTCTCCTGGTGTCCTGCCCAATATGTATGTCTCAACCACTAAAACAATTTATATGTGTTATATGTGTTTTTATGTGTTTATCGCTCTCTTTCCCCCTTTTTCCCCCCATCTCCTTTAGAATCATAGAATGATACAGCATAGAAAAGGGCCATTCAGCCCATCGTGCCTGTGCCGGCTCTTTGAAAGAGCTCTCCAATTAGTCCCACTCCCCTGCCCTTTCCTCATGGCCCTGTAATTTGTTTCCTTTCGAGTATTTATCCAATTCTGTTTTTAATGTTACGATTGAATCTGCTTCCACCGCCCTTTCAGGCAGTGCATTCCAGATCACAACTCGCTGTGTAAAAAAAAAAAAAAATGTTTCCTCATGTCGCTTCTGGTTCTTTTGCTAATCACTTAAAATCTGTGCCCTCTGGTTACTGACCCTTCTGCCATTGGAAAAACATTCTCCCTATTTACTCTTATCAAAACCCTTCATGAGTTTGAACACTTCCATCAAATCTCCTCTTAACCGTCTCTGCTCTAAGGAGAACCACCCCAGCTTCTCCAGTCTCTCCACATAACTGAAGTCCCTCATCTCTGGTATCATTCCAGTAAATCTCTTCTGCACCCTCTCCGAGGCCTTGACATCCTTCCTAAAGTGTGGCGCCCAGAATTGGACACAATACTCCAGCTGAAGCCGAACCAGTGTTTATAAAAGTTTATGATGCGGAGATGCCGGTGTTGGACTGGGGTGGACAAAAGTGAGAAGTCGCACAACACCAGGTTATAGTCCAACAGTTTTATTTGAAATCACAAGCTTTCGGAGCTGCTGCTCCTTCGTCAGGTGAAGTGAAGGAATACAAATCGGCAAAGCATATATAGACAGAGAACAATGCCTGTGCAGCGTACAATGTCAGACGACTACAGTTAATCTTTCTGACTGCCTTTTATCACACCTCGGCAGAGAGACAATCAGGTCAGTCAGGAAGACATTATATCAAAGACATAGCAAAATACAGCTAAGACAATGAGGTGGGGTCACAGGGGGTCTAATGTGTCAAATGCTGCAGTCTGTATGGAAAACCATAAACTTTAAACTTTTTACTTTTTTTTTACTGGAAATCACATCTGTGAACAAGCCAACGACGACTCGAGTCTGGATGACTCTACGTCATGTAGCGTGACATGAACCCAAGATCCCGGTTGAGGCCGTCCTCATGGGTGCGGAACTTGGCTATCAGTTTCTGCTCGATGATTTTGCGTTGTCGTGTGTCTCGAAGGCCGCCTTGGAGAACGCTTACCCGAAGATCCGAGGCTGAATGTCCTTGACTGCTGAAGTGTTCCCCGACCGGGAGGTAGCAATCCTGCCTGGCGATTGTTGCGCGGTGTCCGTTCATACGTTGTCGCAGTGTCTGCATGGTCTCGCCGATGTAGCATGCTCTGGGGCATCCTTTCCTGCAACGTATGAGGTAGACAACGTTGGCCAAGTCACATGAGTATGTACCATGTACCTGGTGGGTAGTGTCCTCACGTGTGATGATGGTATCTGTGTTGATGATCTGGCATGTCTTGCAGAGGTTGCCGTGGCAGGGTTGTGTGGTGTCGTGGTCGCTGTTCTCCTGAAAGCTGGGTAATTTGCTGCGAACTATGGTACTTTTGAGGTTAGGTGGCTGTTTGAAGGCGAGTAGTGGAGGCGTGGGGATGGCCTTAGCGAGGTGTTCGTCGTCATCGATGACATGTTGAAGGCTGCGAAGAACATGGAGTAGTTTCTCCGCTGTGACACAACCAACAGGGTACCCTACGTCGTCCAGTACTTCCCCGGAGCGGAGAAACTACGCCATGTTCTTCGCAGCCTTCAACATGTCATCGATGACGACGAACACCTCGCTAAGGCCATCCCCACGCCTCCACTACTCGCCTTCAAACAGCCGCCTAACCTCAAAAGTACCATCGTTCGCAGCAAATTACCCAGCTTTCAGGAGAACAGCGACCACGACACCACACAACCCTGCCACGGCAACCTCTGCAAGACATGCCAGATCATCAACACAGATACCATCATCACACGTGAGGACACTACCCACCAGGTACATGGTACATACTCATGTGACTCGACCAACGTTGTCTACCTCATACGTTGCAGGAAAGGATGCCCCGGAGCATGCTACATCGGCGAGACCATGCAGACACTGCGACAACGTATGAACGGACACCGCGCAACAATCGCCAGGCAGGATTGTTACCTCCCAGTCGGGGAACACTTCAGCAGTCAAGGACATTCAGCCTCGGATCTTCTGGTAAGCGTTCTCCAAGGCAGCCTTCGAGACACACGACAACGCAAATTCATCGAGCAGAAACTGATAGCCAAGTTCCGCACCCATGAGGACGGCCTCAACTGGGATCTTGGGTTCATGTCACGCTACATGTAACCCCACCTGACGTAGAGTCATCCAGACTCGAGTCGTCATTGGCTTGTTCACAGATGTGATTTCCAGTAAAAAAAAAGTAAAAAGTTTAAAGTTTATGGTTTTCCATACAGACTGCAGCATTTGACACATTAGACCCCCTGTGACCCCACCTCATTGTCTTAGCTGTATTTTGCTATGTCTTTGATGTGGTGCCTTCCTGGCTGACCTGATTGTTTCTCTGCCGAGGTGTGATAAAAGGCAGTCAGAAAGATTAACTGTAGTCGTCTGACATTGTACGCTGCACAGGCATTGTTCTCTGTCTATATATGCTTTGCCGATTTGTATTCCTTCACTTCACCTGACGAAGGAGCAGCAGCTCCGAAAGCTTGTGATTTCAAATAAAACTGTTGGACTATAACCTGGTGTTGTGCGACTTCTCACTTTTATAAAAGTTTAGCATCACTTCCTTGCTTTTGTACACTGTTAAAAAGCATATGGGATCCCTGGCTTTATTAATAGCCTTCTCAACTTGTCCTGCCACCTTAAAAGATTCCTGGATATACACACCCAGCTCTCTCTGTTCCTGCATCCCCTCTTCCCCCCCACTCTTTCATAAGAACATAAGAAGTAAGAGCAGGAGCAGGCCATACGGCCCCTCGAGCCTGTTCCGCCATTCAATAAGATGATGGCTGATCCTCGACCTCAACTCCACTTTCCCTTGATTCCCCTAGAGTCCAAAAATCTATCGATCTCAGCCTTGAATATACTCAAAGACTCAGCATTCTCAGCCCTCTGGGGCAGAGAATTCCAAGGATTCACAACCCTCTGAGTGAAGAAATTCCTCCTCGGTCTTAAATGGCCTACCCCTTATCCTGAGACTATGCCCCCTAGTTCTAGACACTCCAGCCAGGGGAAACAATCTCTGCATCTACCCTGTCAATCCCCTTCAGAATCTTGTATGTTTCAATGAGATCACCTCTCATTCTTCTAACTCCAGAGAGTGCAGGCCCATTCTACACAATCTCTCATCATAGGACAGCCCTCTCATCCCAGGAATCAATCTAGTGAACCTTCGTTGCACCGCCTCCAAGGCAAGTATATCCTTCCTTAGATAAGGAGACCAGAACTGTGCACAATACCCCAGGTGTGGTCTCACCAAGGCCCTGTATAATTGTAGCAAGACTTCCTTACTCTTATACTCCAATCCCCTTGCAATAAAGGCCAACATGCCATTTGCCTTCCTTATTGCTTGCTGTACTGCATGCTAGCTTTCTGTGTTTCATGCACGAGGACACCCAAATCTCTCTGAACGCCAACATTTGTAAGTTTCTCACCATTTAAAAAATATTCTGTTTTTCTATTCTTCCGACCAAAGTGAATAACCTCACATTTCCCTACATTATACTCCATCTGCCACCTTACTGCCCCCCTTCCCCATCTTCCCTCCTCCCTTTCCCCCCTCACTCCCTCTTCTTATCCCCTCCCTCCTCCTCTTTCCCCCTCACTCCCTCCTCTTTCCCCCCTCCCTCCCTCCTCTTTCCCCCCTCCCTCCCTCCTCTTTCCCCCCTCCCTCCCTCCTCTTTCCCCCCTCCCTCCCTCCTCTTTCCCCCCTCCCTCCCTCCTCTTTCCCCCCTCCCTCCCTCCTCTTTCCCCCCTCCCTCCCTCCTCTTTCCCCCCTCCCTCCCTCCTCTTTCCCCCCTCCCTCCCTCCTCTTTCCCCCCTCCCTCCCTCCTCTTTCCCCCCTCCCTCCCTCCTCTTTCCCCCCTCCCTCCCTCCTCTTTCCCCCCTCCCTCCCTCCTCTTTCCCCCCTCCCTCCCTCCTCTTTCCCCCCTCCCTCCCTCCTCTTTCCCCCCTCCCTCCCTCCTCTTTCCCCCCTCCCTCCCTCCTCTTTCCCCCTCCCTCCCTCCCTCCTCTTTCCCCCTCCCTCCCTCCTCTTTCCCCCTCCCTCCCTCCTCTTTCCCCCTCCCTCCCTCCCTCCTCTATCCCCCTCCCTCCCTCCCTCCTCTATCCCCCTCTATCCCCCTCCCTCCCTCCCTCCCTCCCTCCTCTTTCTCCCTCCCTCCCTCCTCTTTCTCCCTCCCTCCCTCCCTCCTCTTTCTCCCTCCCTCCCTCCTCTTTCTCCCTCCCTCCCTCCTCTTTCTCCCTCCCTCCCTCCCTCCTCTATCCCCCTCCCTCCCTCCCTCCTCTATCCCCCTCTATCCCCCTCCCTCCCTCCCTCCCTCCCTCCTCTATCCCCCTCCCTCCCCCCCTCCCTCCCTCCCTCCTCTATCCCCCTCCCTCCCTCCCTCCCTCCCTCCTCTATCCCCCTCCCTCCCTCCCTCCCTCCTCTATCCCCCTCCCTCCCTCCCTCCCTCCCTCCTCTTTCTCCCTCCCTCCCTCCCTCCCTCCTCTT
Source organism: Squalus acanthias (assembly GCA_030390025.1). Lineage (NCBI taxonomy): Eukaryota > Metazoa > Chordata > Chondrichthyes > Squaliformes > Squalidae > Squalus > Squalus acanthias. Next base: position 24,279,476 of record CM059450.1, on the reverse strand, counting down.
TCCCCCTCCCTCCCTCCCTCCCTCCCTCCTCTATCCCCCTCCCTCCCTCCCTCCCTCCTCTATCCCCCTCCCTCCCTCCCTCGTTTCTGTGGGTGACGCTGGTTTTATTGTGGAGTCTGGGGGTGAGGCTGGTTTTATTGTGGAGTCTGGGGGTGAGGCTGGTTTTATTGTGGAGTCTGTGGGTGACGCTGGTTTTATTGTGTGTAGAGACTGTGGGTGACGCTGGTTTTATTGTGTGTAGAGACTGTGGGTGACGGTGGTGCACACAAGGAGGTTCAGCGCCTGCGGAGACGCAACCAGCAGCTGGAGGAGGAGAATAACCTTCTACGGCTGAAAATCGACATTCTATTGGACATGGTGAGTGCCCACCTGACACACACAGTCACCGCTGTGAGGGCCGGGCACACCCTCAGGGACGGGTAATGTCGGCAAAGCCCAGTGAGTGTTTGGGGAATGTTGGGGGGCGGCGGCTGCAGAGAGTGGGGAGCAACGGTGCGCATTGAGGGGCGGGACAACGGGGAGCGTCGGGGGCGGGACAACGGGGAGCGTCGGGGGCGGGACAACGGGGAGCGTCGGGGGGACAACGGGGAGCGTCGGGGGTGGGGACAACGGGGAGCGTCGGGGGCGGGACAACGGGGAGCGTCGGGGGGACAACGGGGAGCGTCGGGGGGACAACGGGGAGCGTCGGGGGCGGGACAACGGGGAGCGTCGGTGAGGGGAGACCAACGGGGAGCGTCGGGGGGGGACAACGGGGAGCGTCGGGGGGGGACAACGGGGAGCGTCGGGGGGGGACAACGGGGAGCGTCGGGGAGGGGGGACCAACGGGGAGCGTCGGGGAGGGGGGACCAACGGGGAGCGTCGGGGAGGGGGGACCAACGGGGAGCGTCGGGGAGGGGGGACCAACGGGGAGCGTCGGGGAGGGGGGACCAACGGGGAGCGTCGGGGAGGGGGGAGCGTCGGGGAGGGGGGACCAACGGGGAGCGTCGGGGAGGGGGGACCAACGGGGAGCGTCGGGGGGGGGGACAACGGGGAGCGTCGGGGGGACAACGGGGAGCGTCGGGGGGACAACGGGGAGCGTCGGGGGGACAACGGGGAGCGTCGGGGGGACAACGGGGAGCGTCGGGGGGACCAACGGGGAGCGTCGGGGAGGGGGGACCAACGGGGAGCGTCGGGGGGGGACAACGGGGAGCGTCGGGGAGGGGGGACCAACGGGGAGCGTCGGGGAGGGGGGACCAACGGGGAGCGTCGGTGGAGGTGATGAGGGACAGGAACGTCGGGAGGGGTGGGGTGGGGACAACGGGGAGTGTTGCCAGGAATGCTGAGTGATGAATCATTATCTTGCAGCTGTCTGAAACAACGGCAGAATCACACCTGATGGAGAAGGAGCTGGAGGAGCTGAAAACCCACAACCGCAAGAGGAAGTGAGAGATGGTGCGAGGAGACTGGCAGACACAGCGAAATAAGCATGTCGCTGGGGGAGGGGGGCAGAGGAAGGGCAGCTCAGCAACAGTAGGATATAGGGTTGAAGTGTGTGCGATAGAATCTGTGTGTCTCCAAGCAGATCCATCACATCGCATCCCATCTCCAGTCAGACTTGGGAGGTGGGATCCGTCACCTAGCGACCGGACTCCACATGCTCACCCTGGGGGGGAGAGAGACACTTCCTGGGAAAATCAGTGGCATTAGTGAGCGTGTCTATCGCAGTTTCACAAGCTTTTCTTGTGTGCAGTCAGTAACGGCCAGTGTATGAATGATGTGATGTGCTTTAGGCACAGTGTACCCCACACACGAGTAGCTCAGCCCTTCAATGGACAGTCAGTCATCAACTGTTGATAACTTCTGAAGCCAGCTCCATTGAAAAGGCCTCTGAATGAACTGAATAACAGGAGTCCATGCATAGGAACCCTTTGTGTTTAATATGGAACTGTCCCTGCAGGACTGTGGGGACTGCTCATTTCTCACTCCTGGTGCAGGAAGGTTATTCATTTCCATTGGCCAGTAGTTCTAATGTAATGGGTCTTTTCCCGAATCCCAGTCATAACTGACTGGGATTATGCAGTGACCACACGCGTCCTGTATATTTAAGCGATTTCTCTTCCCTCCACCCCCAAACAGTCTGTCTCTCAATTTCTACCTCCGACAGGATGAGGATATTTATTCTATTTTTGTATCCATTATTTTCATTAAATTCCTGCACCTGCATTTTTAAACCTTTTTCAGTCCCAGTTGAGCCCTTTCCGTCCATCCAACTGCTGGGGTTTGTGTACAGGTGACAAAGGCCAGACTTTCTGAGTCCGAATGGTGCCTTGACACTGGGAATGGACAGGGCTGTTATTCTTTGTTAATTGGCGTGCTGCTCTGTGCTGAGTGTTGAGGTGGGAGTTGGTGTTCCAACAGCATCTCCCAATCTCTGCACGCTCACCCCAATCAGTTTCCGTAATACTGGGATAACTTGCTGCTGAAAGGAGCAGCTCTGCATTTTCTGATGTGTGTAGTTGGTGCCCTTTTAAAGGCCTAGTCTGCAGGGGGTGCTAACAGATGGGATTTCTTGATTTTTGAGTCGGTAAGGATGCCTCCAGGGCAGTGTGTGTCCGTGAACTGAAATGTGTTATTTAAAGCTTTGCTTCTGTGTGATTGTATCTGTCTCTTTCAGTTTGTAATTAAACCTCCGGCAGATTTCAAAGCCCCCCTCCTGTGTCTGTTATTAACCAGGGATCGATACTGCTGCTTCTGATCGAAGGGAGTGGCTACAGACAGTGGGGCTTTTTGACAAAATATGAACTGCTGGGGTCAGAGTTCGATAGAATGTGATTTCTGCACTCGGTGAGTTATAAATCCTGACATTTCTCAAAAGGCTCATCACGTGGAAAGGTGGTGAGTTGCTTTTTGAAGTTGAGCGGCTAGTTATGTCGGTAAAAGTGACAGCAAGCACCAGTAAGGTGAATGGGCAGTTTGTGGTGGTGTATTGGTTCAGGGTTGAGTGTTGGCCAGGAAACTGAGAGAACTCTTTGCTCTTCCAACAGTGATGTGGGAACTCTCATTAACAATCAGACAGGACCTTAGTTCAACATCTCAATGTACACTCAGGTCATAAGAACATAGGAATTAGAAGCAGGAATAGGCCGTACAGCCCCTCGAGCCTGCTCCGTCATTCAATAAGATCATGGCTGATCTTCAACCTCAACTCCACTTTCCTGCACTATCCCATATCCCTTGATTCCCCTAGAGTCCAAAAATCTAACGATCTCAGCCTTGAATATACTCAATGACTGAGCATCCACAGCCCTTTGGGGTGGAGAATTCCAAAGATTCACAATCCTCTGAGTGAAGAAATTTCTCCTCATCTCAGTCTTAAATGGCCGACCCCTTATCCTGAGACTATACCCCCTCGTTCTAGACTCTCCAGCCCGGGGGAACAACCTCTCAGCATCTACCCTGTCAATCCTCCTCAGAATCTTGTATGTTTCAATAAGATCACCTCTCATTCTTCTAAACTCCAGAGAGTTTAGGCCCAATCTACACAATCTCTCCTCATAGGACAGCCCTCTCATCCCAGGAATCAACCCAGTGAACCTTCGTTGCGCTGCCTCTAAGGCAAGCATAACCTTCCTCAGATAAGGTGACCAAAACTGTGAACAGTACTCTAGTTGTGGTCCTGGAATGGGGCGTGACTCAGGCCAGAGCTATCAATTCAGTCGATAAGAACAGTATATCAGGATGGTATCCAATAGGACTGATATCATAGAATTATAGAAACACACAGCACAGAGGGAGGCCATTCAGCCCACTGGGCCTGTGCATGCTCTTTAAAAGAACTATCCAAAGTCCCACTCCCCTGCTCTTTCCCCATTGCCTTACAAATTTTCCCATTTCAAGTATAGTTTGATGGAATTAGACTGAGTGCTGACAGTGAGAACAGTGTATTAGTGCATCATTTAATGTGTTAGGGATAATGGTGCATTAGCACAGTATTTAATGAGATTAGACTTGGGAGCGGTTATGATAATAGTGCACTGGGATTAGATTGAGTGGATTAATTGCTAACATTGTATTAGTGCAGTGTTTAATGGGATTAGACTGGGTGTCAGTGAGAATAGTGTATTAGTGTGTTTAATAGGATTAGACTGGGTGTTAGGGATAATAGTGTATTGGAGCAGTGTTTAATGGGATTAGACTGGGTGTTAGTGAGAATAGTGTATTAGTGTGTTTAATGGGATTAGACTGGGTGTTAGTGAGAATAGTGTATTAGTGTGTTTAATAGGATTAGACTGGGTGTTAGGGATAATAGTGTATTAGTGCAGTGTTTAATGGGATTAGACTGGGTGTTAGTGAGAATAGTGTATTAGTGCAGTGTTTAATGGGATTAGACTGGGTGTTAGCGAGAATAGTGTATTAGTGCAGTGTTTAATGGGATTAGACTGGGTGTTAGGGAGAATAGTGTATTAGTGCAGTGTTTAATGGGATTAGACTGGGTGTTAGTGAGAATAGTGTATTAGTGCAGTGTTTAATGGGATTAGACTGGGTGTTAGTGAGAATAGTGTATTAGTGCAGTGTTTAATGGGATTAGACTGGGTGTTAGTGAGAATAGTGTATTAGTGCAGTGTTTAATGGGTTTGCACTGGGTATTAGTGAGAATAGTGTATTGGAGTAGTGTTTAATGGGATTAGACTGGGTGTTAGTGAGAATAGTGTATTAGTGCAGTGTTTAATGGGATTAGACTGGGTGTTAGTGAGAATAGTGTATTAGTGCAGTGTTTAATAGGATTAGACTGGGTCTTAGTGTGAATAGTGTATTAGTGCAGTGTTTAATGGGATAGACTGGGTGTTAGGGAGAATAGTGTATTAGTGCAGTGTTTAATGGGATTAGACTGGGTGTTAGTGAGAATAGTGTATTAGTGCGGTGTTTAATGGGATTAGACTGGGTGTTAGTGAGAATAGTGTATTAGTGCAGTGTTTAATGGGATTAGACTGGGTGTTAGGGAGAATATTGCATTAGTGCAGTGTTTAATGGGATTAGACTGGGTGTCAGTGAGAATAGTGTATTAGTGTAGTGTTTAATGGGATTAGACTGGGTGTTGGTGAGAATAGTGTATTAGTGCAGTGTTTAATGGGATTAGACTGGGTGTTGGTGAGAATAGTGTATTAATGCAGTGTTTAATGGGATTAGACTGGGTGTTAGTGAGAATAGTGTATTAGTGCAGTGTTTAATGGGATTAGACTGAGTGTTAATGAGAACTGCTGGATCAGTTTCCAGTTTGTTGTTTGCCTACTTTCACTTGCGTTGAGCCTGATTGTGAACCGAACTCGCGCAGCAATCTGGGCTGTTCTGTGTTGTGAATTTAGGAGATTAGGAAACAAGTTTAGGAGCTGACCTGCATGGGTATTTTTTTTTTATTCGCTTATGGGATGTGGGCGTCGCTGGCAAGGCCAGCATTTATTGCCCATCCCTAGTTGCCCTTGAGAAGGTGGTGGTGAGCCACCTTCTTGAACCGCTGCAGTCCGTGTGGTGAAGGTGCTCCCACAGTGCTGTTAGGGCGGGAGTTCCAGGATTTTGACCCAGCGACGATGAAGGATCGGCGATATCCTTCTCAGTCAGGATGGTGTGTGACTTGGAGGGGAACTTGGAGGTGATGGTGTTCCCATGCGCCTGCTGCCCTTGTCCTTCTAGGTGGAAGAGGTCGCGGGTTTGGAAGGTGCTGCCGAAGAAGCCTTGGCGAGTTGCTGCAGTGCATCTTGTACAGTGCAAGATGGTACACACTGCAGCCACGGTGCGCTGGTGGTGGAGGGAGTCAGTGTTTAAGGTGGTGGATGGGGTGCCAATCAAGCGGGCTGCTTTGTCCTGGATGGTGTCGAGCTTCTTGAGTGTTGTTGGAGCAGCACTCATCCAGGCAAGTGGAGAGTATTCCATCACACTCCTTACTGAGGAGGCGGGTTTGAAGGCGGGTCAGGTGGGAAACTTTGAAAAAATGACGGCAGGTTCCGACTTTGCCAGAGGCGGGCTTGCAGACTCCATTTCGGTCCCGCCTCCAAGCGGCGGGTTAGGCCCTTAAGGCACTTAACTGCTACTTAAGGACCTCTATAATCCCATTTGAGAGGCCTTTCAAAGTTTGCCACATTTCCAGCGTTCTGCACGTCTCCCCTGAAACACGCCAGCTAATCCTGTCGGGTTCACAAGCGGCTGGCTTCCTAACAGCTGCAGCTACAGCATAAAAACGGAGCTCTCAACAAGGATTAGTTGCAGGTGGCAGAACTTTGTTTTTTCAGATCTTGGAGAACTTTTTGCAGGTCTACTGATTTTGGAAGTGTTGAAGCTGTGATCCATCTCCACTGTGACCTCCTGGGAAAACCCTCTCCCCACATTGACTGAGCGCTTCCTCAACTGAGGTATCCACCAGCAGCATGGGAACCATTTATTTCCTTTCATCCTGGACCTCAGATTCGGACGAAGAGCAGCCGCGGCAGCAGCAGAACCAGGAACAACAACAGCAGCAACAACAGGAGCGCCAACCTGCTGTTCACCCACCTGATGGTGCACAGGGCAGAAGGTGCCAGCGCAGGGATGCACGTCACCGCAGGAGATACTCCCAAAATAGGGTTTACAGGATGAGGATAAGCTTCCTCAACATGACTGAGCAGCAGTGCCAAAGGAGGCTGAGACTTTCGCGAGAGGTGGTGGGTGACATCTGCGCAATGCTGCACCAACACTTGGAGCCCAGACACCCCTTACCAGTGGCTGTCAAAGTCACCACCGCACTCAACTTTTTTGCTTCAGGCTTCTTCCAGGGATCATCAGCAGACATCAACGGCATCTCCCAGTCAGCCGCACACCCTTGCATCACGCAGGTTACCGATGTCCTCTTTGCAAAGGCGCACAATTACATCCTGAAGATGTGGCTAATGACGCCGTTCAGGAGGCCATCCAACGAAGCTGAGGAGCGCTACAACTCCAGCCACATTTCGACCAGATCCATTATCGAGCAAACCATCGACTTTCTGAAGATGCGATTCAGATGCCTTGATAGATCAGGTGGAGCCCTGCAGTACTCAGCAGCCAGGGTCTCCAGAATCGTCATGGTCTGCTGTGCACTGCACAACATCGCACAGTATCGTGGCTTGCAGCTGCCTGAGAAACAAGTGGCTCAGCGCATAGCCTCCTCAGATGAGGAGGAGGAGGAGAACGAGAAAGAAGACCTTGCAGAGGCGCATCAACCAGCGGCAGAGCACACGAGCACATTGCTGCCCGGGATGCAAGGGATGCACTCATCTTGGCCAGAATTGCTTAGGTTGCCCAATCAAACACATGTGGATGGCACCTTCTTACCACACCATAGACAATGGACAAGAACCTGTGGCTTCCTATCACTCTGACCACCATCATGACAAATCCAAGTCGCCCTGAGCCCTCAATGTGGAACTTCCATTTGCGAAATGACAGAGGCTAGAACTTCAGCAGTTTGCCATCACTTCATTTTATTTCATTGACTAAAGGATGGCATTTAACAATTAAACACAACAGAACACCCAAGTGACTACCCTTGTGACTATTTGTGCTTTATCTTCCTCTTACGAGTGCTGCTACATGGTGCTTCCCCTGTGGCTTCAACAGATGTGGAGGCCCCTTGCTCACTTTCATGCTGCTCCTGCCTCGACACCTTTGGCGGGCGTCCTCTGGGGTTGCGAGCCGATGAGGGCTCCCCAACATTCTGCTCCTCCTGTGGCTGTGCAGGGGCTGAGACGCCCATCTTGTGAAGGAATAAGCCAAATAACCTATTCAGAAAAATACACTATCTTATGAAAGAATTCTGGCCTTATTAAAACATGACAAACTGGGTTTAGAAATTTAGAAACTTAACTATGAAAGCATTCTGGCTATTGAGATAAGACAGTTGTTGACCCTGAATAAATAACCTTATTGAAACAGAAGGTGAAGGTCTGATCTTTGGGAACAAAAACAATGGTTCACCATGGATAAGGTGTTCTAATTTACACTTCGTAAAGAGGCACATAAGATAAGGAACATCCGCCCTCGTAAAGATGACATCAAGTAAGGAACACCTGCCGTCACACCGTTTTTATATGGTAAACTTAGAACACCTAGAGAGGAGACATGATTCTGGCTGAGGTGGCTGTAAGAGTTGCAGAGGTCGGCAGAAAAATGACGAGATAATTAACTTGCATCAGCAGAAAACCTTAAAGGAAATACCACTGGAAAAAGGTATAAATATTGAACTCTCAAATGGGATAACAGACTCGCTTTAATCGGGCAAAGCAATTTTCGGCTTCAGAGGCGGCTCTGTAAGTCTCCAACTCTTTGTACCTCGGGGATCAAAGGTATTTGATTTTGGTGGCTATCCTGTAGAACACTAAGAACTGTAATACTGTAGTGAAGTTGAGATTTAAAAGTAAGATTCTCTGTTAATAAGATTGTAAGTTTTCTCTTTTTGGAACTGTTAATGTTGCGATTGACTCACCAACTGTAAATTGCATGTCGGTTCTTTAATAAATCTATATATTTTTAGAATTGTCTCAAGACTTCTGTATCAAAAACTCGTGAACTCAATCTCTGTACACTCTTTGGTGAGGAGTTGCAGAATTCATAGTCTAGCTAAACTTATTAAAAGTGCTATCTGGAGGACGGTAACATTCTTGGGTTGTTCCTTTCCTTTCGGGAGAGATATTCCAGACCTTTAGACGTCTTTAGGATTCGGCTACCTCAAACTTTAGTTGAAAGTGAACGTCTGAGAAATACGCCTGATCGGGGTAGCCCTAAAAGGGCTAGGACTAGTAAATATCCCTTCAATTTCGGTTGGGTGAGGACTCTGGTGGGGCTCTAACCGAGGGCTCCGCAGTGGCATGGGAGTGTGAGCGCTTGGAGAGGAGCCCCCACTTCCTTGTTGTCTGTCACCAACATCCCTCTCATGGGTCGGCCCCACTTCAGAGCTAGCAAGTGGCTGGGCAGCACTTTGCTGCACATCAGGGGGGCCATGAGGACCCGTATCTGCACTGGCAGTCTTACTCCAGAGGACTTCCATGAAGCTCTGGTTTCTCTGTTCAATAGCTGCCCATCGCTCCTCCAGAGATGTCAGTCTATTCTGAACCTTCACCATGTTTTCAACACTCTGGCAACTTAGCTCCTCCATGGCCGTAGCCATCCTCTCCTCTACCATAGCCATCCTTTCCACGGAGGTTGCCATCCTTTCCATGGTGATGCATTCATGCGCCAATGCCTCCACAAAGGCTCTGCTCATGTTAGCGATGGACTCCTCCATCCTCTCCACACTCGCAGTTACCCTGGATGCAAAACCTGCCAGAGACTCCTGCACCTGTTCCTGGAGTTCCAGCACCGCTCTCCTTCTGGATGGACCCGGAGGCACAGGGTCGACATGCAGCTGAGCAGAGCTGGGAGCGCCCTGCGGCCTCCGACGAGGACTCTCCACTGCTGTCCCTGTCTCCACCATCTGCTGATGCTCACTTGTGAGCTGTGATACACCAGGTGACAACAATACTCTATCTCCCAAAGGTCCCACCGAGGTGTGCATCTCAGTGCTGGGTGCGCTTAATTCTGGTGACGCTGCGCCCTCAGAGGTTGCAGGTTCCTATGAGGAGTCTTCAGGCTCAGACTCTTCCTCCTGGACAGTGGGGAGGGGGGCTGTCGATGGTCCTATGGGGGAGTAAAGGCATGAGTTAAACATGTGATATAAACGTAGCATGCACATGGAATTGTACAGATGATCATAAGTCAGTCTGTTTGAGCATCAGAAGCCATATCAGTCACTCATGCAATGTCAATGAGAGAGATGCAAAACTATACTGTCACCAGCTTGCTCTGATGTGCCCGTCTGTCCGTCCCCCACTTCCAAATCCTCCTCAGCTCCAACGATCTCTAGAACCGCCTCCTCTGCGCTGGTGAGATGGGCTATTGAGGTTGGCCCTCCTCCTGTCTTCACCCTTTCCCTCTTATTGTGGGCTCTCTTTTCCTGCAATGAGGGACACAAGTGGAGTTTGAGTGATAATGATGGAGTGAGTGTAGATAATCCATAGCATAGATGCTTAGAAGGACACAAAGATGGAGTGAGGTCCCAATACTAAGGGCCCTCTCTGTGTGTTAGTTGTTGTCATAGCATAACAGTGATAGGGAGTGTGAGGGCAGCATAGTTGAATAGTGAAGTGATTGTGTACATAGAGAGGGATGGTTAAGGGTGCAAGGGATGTTAGGGTAAAGTGGGATGTGTAGGAGTAGGTTGACAATGCAGAGTGATGGTGCTGAGAGGAGATGGGGAGCAGATTGAGGGTAAAGGTGATGCTATACTCACTTTTCCTGTGCGGACAAGGTCATTGAACCTCTTTCGGCACTGCAGCCAGGTTCTGCTGCACATTGATCTGGAACTGACCTCCTGAGCAAGTTGCAGCCACACAGCTTTGGTCTGGTGGGGAGGTTTTTCCTCCCAGAGGATGGAAACAACACCACCTTCTGAGCTCTGGCTCCCTCCACCAGAGCATGGAGTGAGTCATCATCAAACCGAGGTGAGGCCTTGGGCCTTGAGCTAGACATCCCACGAGGACCAAACAGTTATAAGAGTAGCAAAGATATATGTAGAGGCAGAAAATGAACCAAGGCTGCTTGGAGCCCTTAAATGCAGCTGAATAAATGACGTCATCAGAGGCGAGTTTGAAGCCCAAAAGACTCATTGGGCCAGGGGTGCGCACACGCTGGGAATCAATTGCCCAATTAGGGCAAAATAGCTAAATTATCCCGCCTGACAGCGAAGGCAAAATCCAGCCTGATGTGTCAGGAAGAGAGATTCACTTTGAGCATTGGCACCAGTTCTAGGACAGGTGGGAGCTATTCCACAAGGATGGGCTACACCTTAACAGAGTGCTATTGTACTGGTAAATAGGGAAGTGGTGAGGTAGGAAGAGGGATATGGAGTAATAAATGGGGAAAAGACTGAGGATATTTTAGGCAAAAAAAATGGGGTAAGGAATAGTGTTTTAAAAAATTCTTCAAATGTGTATATTGCAATGTGCAGAGTGGGAAATAAACTGGGAAACTGAAAACATTTACAGGAAGGTCTAGATTTAATAGCATTAATAGAAACCCAGCTTCAAACTGGACAAGAATGGAATCTAAACATATCAGGCTATATTTAGGAGGGATAGAAAAGATAAGGGAGGCAGAGGTCAATATTGGTTAAAGAGGGAATCCCTTCAGTAGAGAGGGTGATGTAGACCAGGAAGGGGACAGATAGAGTCAATATGGTTGGAGCTCAAAGATAAAAAGGGCTTGTTCCATTAGTTGGGGTGTATCACAGAGCTCCAGATTGTGGGAACTAAATGGAAGAGGAAATTTACAGTCCGATTAGAGAGATGAAGTAACAATATTATTGTTCTGGGAGATTTTAATCATCCACTTATCGATTTGAGACCGAGAGGGAGGGAATGGAATTCCGAAACACTCTCCAGGACTCCTTCCTTGAGCGGGATGCCATTTGGCCTACAAGGCTGCTGTTGCTGGCTCTGGTTATGGGTAATCAAATCGATCCAGTAACTGAGCTAAAGGTGGGTGAGCACCTTGGGAGTAGTGACCACAATATAAGATTTAAGATCCAATTAGAAAGGGAAAAGTCAGTACAACAGCTAGATTGGACTGGGGCAGATTTTAGAGAGAGGAGCTGAGGTGAGGTGCAAGGAGGAATTGGCACACCGGACTGTAAGAAATAACTAATATAAACATTTCTCCAGCGCCTTTCATGACTTTGGGACAGCCCAAAGCACTTTACAGCCAATGAAGTACTTTCTGAAGTGTAGTCACTGTTGTAGGAAACGCAGCAGCCAATTTGTGCACAACAAGATCCCACAAACAGCAATGTGACGATGACCAGATAATCTGTTTCAGTGATATTGGTTGAGGGATAAATATTGGCCGGGGCACTGAAACAATGGGATGTTTTTATTTAAAAAAAAAAGTTTGCAAAGGTACAAAATAAGGCTATTCCATTAAGAAAGGAAGCTACTCGTAGTTTTAGGATACCATGGATAAATAAAGAGGTTAGAAACTAATTAAAATGGAAGGTCTGTGAGAACGATAAGAAGAATCCTGAAGAAACTAAAGTAGAATATGTGACAAAAAGGTAGGAGCAGGATAAGGAAAGCTAAGTGAGGTATGAGGGGGAAAAAATTCAGAAACCGGTAAAAGGAACAGTGAAAGGAAAGAGAATTGTTAAAAGTAGGGTGGGACCCCCGAGGGGAGAGGATTGTCAATTAGTCGATGATGGTGGTATTTAATGCGTACTTCACATTGATCGTAACTAAAGAAGGATATCGGAGAGGAGGTGAATCCTGAAGTGGGTAAGAGTGAGATGAGCGATATTGTACTGAATAAAAGGAAAGTTTTAGGTAAGTTAGTTAAGCTAAAGGGAGACAAAGCACCAGGACCTGATGTGATACGTTCTGGATCCTGAGGGAGGAGATTACTGAGGCCCCAGAAATTCTATTTCAGGCTCTACTGAGTCTGGATGTGAGCCGGAGAGGGGCCATTGTAGTACCCATTTATACAAAGGGGGTCAGAGCTAACCCGGGTAACTGCAGGACTGTTCGTTTAACATCTGTGCGAGGGAAATTTTAGAATCTTTAATTAAGAATGAGATTACTGTTTATCGTTATAAAGATAACATAGTTAGAAGTAGCCAGCAGGGATTTCAAAAGGGACAATTGTGCTTTACAAACCTAGAATTGTTTGAGGAGGTAACATGTAGTAAGACGGGGAAATGCAGTGGATGTAGTGTATGTGGACTTTAGGAAAGCCTTTGACAAGGTACCACACAGGAGATTACTTGAGGGGTGTGGAATTAGGGGGAGGATAGCAAACGGTGTTAAAAATTGGTTAGAAGGGGAGTAAGGGCAGTTTCTCAGATTGGTTGGAAGTGGGTACTGGTGTCCCACAGGGTTCTGTCCTGGGCGCACTTCTGTTCACTGTGTACATCAATGTTTTGGATATAGGCCCTCGAGGGAGTGGTGCGGAATACTAAAATAGGAGGTATAGTTCATTATTTAGCAGAACAAAGGAAACAGCAAAGGGATATTAAATAAAAATAGAAAATGCTGGAAATGCTCAGCAGGTCAGGCAGCATCTGTGGAGAGAGAAACAGAGTTAACGTTTCAGGTATATCGACCTGAATCATTAACTTTGTTTCTCTCTCCACAGATGCTGCCTGACCTGCTGCGTATTTCCAGCATTTTCTGTTTTCATTTCAGGTTTCCAGCATCCGCAGTATTTTGCTGTTGTGGAAAAGGGATATTGATAGGCTGGGGCTATAAAGTGGCAAATGGAATTCAATGTCAGTAAGTGTGAGGCGATACATTGTGTTAAAAGATAAAGCAGCAGTAATGACACTATGAATAGAAGTAGGCTCGGGGCTGTGGAAGAGCAGAGGGATTGGGGGGCACGGGTTCACCAGTCATTAAAGGCAGGACCTCTCCAGCTTATAAGGCTGTAAAAATAACTAATAGAATTCCACGTTTTATCAAAAGAGGTATCGGATATAAAAACCAAGAGGTAACGATGAGCTTACATAAAACCTTCCTAAGGCCTCAGTTAGATTACTGTGTGCAGTATTGGGCAGTAAGAATATTGAGGTTTTAGAGAGGGTACAAAGCAGATTGACTAGCAATGCTGCCCGATGTGAAGAAATACAGATACAAAAAAAATTTGAAAAATTGGGCCTTTTTTTCATTTGAACAACACAGATTACGGGTGATATAATAGAAGAAAATGATGAAAGGATAGGGTAGGGTAGATAGAAACAGACTGCTTTCAGTATTTGAGGGTCTAGAACGAGGGGTCATAGATACAAGATTAAATGTAAGAGATTTAGAACAGAGGGCAGGAGAAACTTCTTCACACACAGCTGTGAGGCCGTGGAATTCACTCCCACGTTTAGTGGATGAGGCAGAAACTGTCAACATTGAAGATTAGATTGGAGAGGTGGATGAAGGAAAGGGAGTTGGAGGGATATGAGAACAGGGAGGGTTAATGTGATCAGGACTATTTGCTCATGTGTGGGGTAAACACTGACACGGATTGGTTGGGCCAAAGTGCCTGTTTCCATGTGGTGACCTCTCTGTAGTTCTATGTACACTGGTGGTTGGGGAGGGAGGTGCACAAGGTCACACTAGTGGATATGATGAGCATCGATGGCCCTTTCTCGCTGCTTTCTCCATATGTTTGTATTCCTTGGCACCAACATCCCTCACCTACTGAGAGGGAGAAAACATCACGAGATTGAGCAAGTAACTGTATCGACCGGCGAGATATACAAATCACAGAGCTGGTCACACTGACCCAGTGATTGCAGGACACGACCTCTCCTGGAACCTGTCTCTATTTCAGGAGCTGTGTTTTGTACAGAAACAAACTGCTGCCAGACTTTCTTCCCAGTGTTCGGGTCCCAGTGCTTCTCTTTGATCGTCGAACTGTCCCCATTATAATTCTACTCAATGGCCCGTATTTTCCGATCGCAGGCCTCCTGCGGGAGGAGGCCTGCGATCTGGAAAAATCTGCGCCCTTACCTGAGGGCTCCCGGGACGCACACGCTTCCGATCCTGGGCCTCTCCAAACTCCAAGTGCACAGGGCCCACGTATCCCAGAGGCGCATGTAGTTCGCAGCGTCCCTAGGATCACGTGGGCCATGGGGAACCAATCAAAGAAGGGAATCTCCCTTCATACACTTGACAGGAAGACCTGTCAAATACATGAATGGAGATCACCCCAAAAACATAGTAAAACTTTAAATACATTTTTTTTTAATCACATTTTTAAAATTACAATAAATTAAGTATTTTAAACAAAAATTTAATTTTTTGAAAAAAATAATTTATGTTTTTTACGGGGCTAAAAATAAACTTACCTTTTTTTAAAGTCAGTGAAATTTTTTAAAACTTTTTTTCAACTCTTATCCTGGTAAAAGCAGGCCGTACGCCTGCTTTTACCAGGCGTAAGAATTGTAAGGGTTTTCTGCGGGCGGAGGGTCTCCAAAAAGCGGAACTATCCGCCTGCAGAGGCCCTTCTCCCGGGCAGCCGGAGGATCTGTCAAGACCATTCTTGACAGATCGGAAATGCCGGTTTTCAGCGCCTGCGCAGTGCATGCCTGAAACCGGCATTTCCGATGTCCCTACGGGTGGGTACACGGCGCGTACTCACCCGTAGGGATCGGAATATCTGGGCCAATATTGTCAGTGCCTGGCGTTCAAAACTCAATTGGATTTCAGCTGAGACAAGCTCCTGATTACTTTTGTTCTCTGCTAATTGAATCAAAATAGCTGCCATTCAATATATAGGTGAATATTTGGACAGCTGGTGGTAACTGGCAGTGAGCTAAATTGGTGATGTGCTCTTCAGTGGTTTAAGCTGTTCAAAGCTTCCACTGATGATTGGCTGCCGAGCTGTTTAAACTGCATCACTGATACAATAATTGATTAGCGATGTGTTCAGCAATGTATATTTTGGTCAATGTCACTTCATGGGAAGCATATCAGAAATGGAACTCTTTATAGGTTAAAGCTGGAGCTTTATTGAGCACTTCGATATGCTCAGCCTGTCCTTCCAATGCACAGCTCACCACTTAAAGTGCTGCTGAGTGGAGTGCATTAAACATCTGAGCAGTGAATTGGCACACTGAAACTGTTTCAAAAGGTTCTGGTTGTTCACACATGGAGCACTTTCCTATGTTTATAGTTTGAATTGAGGGCCAGTGCTTTGGGGTCTCTGATGCATTCAAATAAAATCTGGCTTGCCCAAATCATCTGGATAACCCGGACATGATTTCTAAAAGACTGTTACTGCCCTGGGAGTGTTTGATGGGACAGTGTAGAGGGAGCTTTACTCTGTATCTAACCCGTGCTGTACCTGCCCTGGGAGTGTTTGATGAGACAGTGTAGAGGGAGCTTTACTCTGTATCTAACCCGTGCTGTACCTGCCCTGGGAGTGTTTGATGGGACAGTGTAGAGGGAGCTTTACTCTGTATCTAACCCGTGCTGTACCTGCCCTGGGAGTGTTTGATGGGACAGTGTAGAGGGAGCTTTACTCTGTATCTAACCCGTGCTGTACCTGCCCTGGGAGTGTTTGATGGGACAGTGTAGAGGGAGCTTTACTCTGTATCTAACCCGTGCTGTACCTGCCCTGGGAGTGTTTGATGGGACAGTGTAGAGGGAGCTTTACTCTGTATCTAACCCGTGCTGTACCTGCCCTGGGAGTGTTTGATGGGACAGTGTAGAGGGAGCTTTACTGCGTCAGCTCACAGAGTATTGTCCACTCCACACCGATTAACAAGCTATTAATGCAGAGACGAGAACATTATTTAAGAGAGAATTGGATAAGCATTTGGAAAGGAAGCATATGAAAGGATCCAGGAAAGGGCAGGTTTTGGAGTGAATGCAGTTAATGAGCCAGCCCTGGCTAGAATGTCCTTCACCTTCCGTGTTGTAATGTCCGTGATTCTAAGGCCGTGTCTGATTCCGAATATCCAAGTTTCGGGCCTGTTACTGGTTATGTCCGTCGCTGCAGATATGAGGAGCCCTAGCATGAAGTGCAGTCTCCAGGGCCGATTCCAAGTCACCTTTGAACGTGGACTGACCTCTGTTTGCAGTGCGATAAGCCAGGACGGTCATACTGACCAGGGCTGCACTGAACAAACCTCAGCCATGTACCCGAGAGTTATCCAGTCTGCCTCTGAGCAGAGGACCGTCTCTCGGTGCTGGGCACGACACTGGTGCAGATGTGCAAAGAAACCAGATTTCAACAGCAACTAACAGTATTTTGTTCTGAAAATTCTTAATCGTAGTTTTTAAGAATTTGGCCGCGATGTATCGAAGAATCCCGATTCAGATCTTCTGGAGATCCAAATTGGTGCTATTGTTTTTGATTCTGATCACCCTGGCACTGCATGTCCTGATAGCTCTGGTGCCTGTAGTGGAGCAGAGCGTGCAGGGAAGGTGTGATCGCCACACGCAGGCTGCAGACCGCAGAGTTCCTCTGCTCCCAAACCGGCCAGTGTTGAAGGGCAGGTCGTCAAAGACAAACAGAGGACTTCAAAATTATGCGAGCACCAGGGCATCGAGCCGCACATCACAATCCCTGGATTCGAGCGACAGAAGCCAGTCATTCCATCGTAAGCCACATTCACAGTCAAGCTTAAGGCTTGACAATAACACTCGGAGGACTCTCTACAAGCACAACGCGTCTAAACTGGCTGCATTGTTTCAACATCCGCTCTACAAGATACCTATTCCAGCACTGACACTAGATGATCAGCTCTTCTCTGTAAACTCAGCAGAAAGGTTCAACCCAAAGAGCACCAACAGTGATGGCTGGTGAGTGGAGCACTGCCAAATAAACCCCAGGAATCAGCACAGAGGGAGGGATAGTCTGGTGTAATACAGACAATGACATAGGGACACTGATACTCCAAATTAACACCCAGACTAATGTAACATGCATAACGGGCTGGACAATACTGTAATACACTGGCTGGACAATACTGTAATACACGGACCGTACATTATTGTAATATAATACATGGATTGTACAATACTGTAATACACAGGCCGTACAATACTGTAATACACGGACCGTACAATACTGTAATACACGGACCGTACAATACTGTAATACACGGACCGTACAATACTGTAATATAATACACTGGCCGTACAATACTGTAATATAATACACTGGCCGTACAATACTGTAATATAATACACTGGCCGTACAATACTGTAATATAAAACTAATCGTGCAATACTCTAATATAATGCACAAACCGTACTGTAATATACACAGACCGTACAATACTGTAATATAATACAGACCGTGCGATACTGTAATATAATACACAAACCATGCGATACTGTAATATAATGCACGAACCGTGTGATACTGTAATATAATACACAAACCATGCGATACTGTAATATAATGCACGGACCGTGCGATACTGTAATATAATACATTTTCCACGCGATACTGTAACATAATACAGGGACCGCGCAATACTGTAATATAATACACGGACCGTGCGATGCTGTAATATAATACACTGGCCACGCGATACTGCAATATAATACACGGACTGCGCGATACTGTAATATAATACACGGACTGCGCGATACTGTAATATACAGGAAACTCTCTTTTAACCGGCACCCAAATAACCGGAAATCTCTCTTAACCGGCAAAATTCTTGAGTAGGTAACCGGGGTTTTCCTTCATCTCTCCTTTAAAAATAACTTTGAAAAACCCCCCCGAGGCGTTTGCCTTGTATCGGAGCGTGTAGATTGGGAGGGGAATGTGCAGCCCGGGTAGGCAGCGGACACGACAGATGGTCAGCTGGCGGTCCCCGGGGAGACGGAGCTCCGAATGCAGGCGCATGTCAGTGTGTACGGGGCTCTCGTACGTTGGGAGATATAACTCTCCGTTATCCGGACTTTTTGATTAACCGGCACCACGCCGGTCCCGTCGGTGCCGGTTAATAAAGAGTTTCCTGTAATACATTTTCCACGTGATACTGTAACATAATACAGGGACTGCGCAATACTCTAATATAATACAGGGACCGCACGATACTGTAATATAATACACGGACTGTGCGATACTGTAATATAATACACGGACCGCACGGTGGACCGCACGATACTGTAATATAATACATGGACCGTACGGTGCTGTAATATAATACACGGACCACGCGATACTCTAATATAATACACGGACTGCGCAATACTGTAATATAATACATTTTCCACGTGATACTGTAACATAATACAGGGACCACGCAATACTCTAATATAATACAGGGACCGCACGATACTGTAATATAATACACGGACTGTGCGATACTGTAATATAATACACGGACCATGCGATATTGTAATATAATACACTGACCACACGGTGGACCGCACGATACTGTAATATAATACATGGACCGTGCGATACTCTAATATAATACAAACTCCTAGATCCGCAGTATTTTGCTTTTGTATTAGTGTTTAATTCACTGCCACTTCTCTTCTAGGATGCCCACCTTGAAGTTCTGCTCTTCTCTCCGACGGGATTTCCGTTTGTCTCTTTTACCTTGTTCTTCTTCATTGCTTTCTGTTTCCCTTCTCGCGTTTGATCAGGTATCTGCCAAAACTCGCTTTCACAGCCACATCTCCTTCCTCAGCAACTGTCTCTGGCTCCGACCTATTCCACGTGGATTCCACCCTTCATGTTTTGGATCCACCCAGGATTACAAATATCTCCAAGATATTCAGCGTTCCTCGAACCACTGCTCTTGCCGCATCCTGAGATCTGCGCTCAACACCATGCACCGCCACATGAACACTCTCAACCTCTCTCTTCAGCAGCGCCGACTCACTCTATCTCAAAGCTGTCCTGGTCGGCAGTTCCACTTCATCCTTCGTCTCATCCGGCGCTTTAACAAAAAACTATTTTTCTTCTTTTCAGGTGTCAAGGATCGCAAGCTTCAACAACTCTTGGACAACAACGACCCTCCGAAACCTCCTTCCCCTTCACTTTCCTCTGACCCCATCCCTTCTTCCAATCTCACCCCCTGCCTTGTTTTCACTATCCCCTCTGACCTTCTCCTGTCTGACCCCGAACGATCAGTCCTTAGCGAAGGCCTGAGCTTCATCCTATTATGCCTCCACCTCAATGAATTTCGAGCTCGGCACGATGCTGAGCTCTTTTTCCGTCGCCTTCGTCTCCGTGCCCACTTCTTTGGCCAGGATTCTTCCCTCCGCTCAGCTGACCCTTCAGTTTTCAGAATTCTCGTTCTACCTGGACCCCTCCCTCTGGCCTTTTACCCGCTCTAGATCTTTTCATTGCGAACTGTCGGCGTGACATCGGCCGTCTCAATTTCTCTGCTCCCCTCACTCGCTCCAACCTACCTCCCTCTGAACTTGCAGCACTCCGTTCTCTCCGATCCAACCCCAACATTGTCATTAAACCTGCTGAACCGACCTCTACCTAGCGGTGGCTGAAAGCCAACTCTGACACCTCCTCCTCCCTCCCCCGGACCATGACCCCACCATCAAACATCAAGCCATCGTTTCCAAGACTGTCACTGACCTCATCTCCTCTGGAGAATTTCCCTCCATGGCCGCCAACCTCATAGTCCCCCAACCCCACACAGCCCGCTTCTACCTCCTTCCCAAGATCCATATACAGGACTGCCCTGGTAGACTTAATCGTTTCAGCCTGTTCTTGCCCCACGGAACATATCTCTTCCTCTCGCGACTCTATTTTTTCTCCCCTTGTCAACTCTCTTCCCACCTGCATCCGCGACTCTTCCAACACCTTCCAGTTTCCTGGCCCCAACACCTTCCAGTTTCCTGGTCCTTTTCACTATGGACGTCCAATCCCTCTACACCTCCATCGCCCACCAGGACAGCTTGAGGGCGCTCCGCTTCTTCCTTGAACAGAGGCCCAACCAATCCCCATCCACCACCACCCTCCTCCGCCTGGCTGAACTTGTTCTCACATTGAACAACTTCTCCTTTGACTCCACTCATTCCTCCAAATTAAAGGTGTTGCTATGGGAACCCGCATGGGCCCTAGCTATGCCTG
This sequence comes from Squalus acanthias, assembly GCA_030390025.1. Classification (NCBI taxonomy): domain Eukaryota; kingdom Metazoa; phylum Chordata; class Chondrichthyes; order Squaliformes; family Squalidae; genus Squalus; species Squalus acanthias. The sequence continues at coordinate 24,258,851 of CM059450.1, read as the reverse complement.
CCTTTTCGTGGGATATGTGGAACATTCTTTGTTCCAGTCCTACTCGGGTCCCCTCCCTCACCTCTTTTTCCGGTACATTGATGACTGTATCAGTGCCATTTCCTGCTTCTCCCTGAACTAGAACATTTAATTCACTTTGCTTCCAATTTCCAACCTTCGCTCACCTTCACATGGTCCATCTCCGACTCTTCCCTTCCCTTCCTCGACTTCTCTGTCTCCATTTCTGGGGATAAGCTATTGACAAACAACCACTATAAGTCCACTGACTCCCACAGCTACCTGGACTACACTTCCTCCCACCCCGCTTCCTGTAAGGACTCTATTCCATTTTCCCAGTTTCTCCGTCTCCGCCGCATCTGCTCTGACGATGCCACCTTCCATACCAGTGCTTCCGACATGTCTTCCTTTTTCCTCAACCGAGGATTCCCCTCTACTGTGGTTGACACGGCCCTAGACTGTGTCCATTCTATTTCCTGCACTTCTGATCTCACCCCTTCCCCTCCCGCCCTGAACCAAGGGTTCCCCTTGTCCTCACCTTTCACTCCACCAGCCTCCACATTCAATGGATCATCCTCCGCCATTTCCGTCACCTCCAGCGTGATTCCACCACCAAACACATCTTCCCCTTTCAGCATTCTGAAGGGTGAGCTCCCTCCGCGACACCCTGGTCCACTCCTCAATCACCCCCAAGCACTAGCAGAGGGTAGTGGTTGATGGGTGTTTTTGTGGCTGGAAGGCTGTTTCCAGTGGGGTTGTCCATATCGGTACCAACGACATCGGCAGAAAGAGGGATGATATCTTGCAGGCAGAGTTTATGGAGTTTGAAGAGAGATTAAAAAGCAGGACCTCAATGGTAGTAATCTCCGGATTACTCCCAGTGCCACGTGCTAGTGAGTACAGGAATAGAAGGACAGAACAGATGAATGCGTGGCTGGAGAGATGGTGCAGGAAGGAGGACATTAGATTCCTGAGGCATTGGAACCGTTTCTGGGGAAGTGGGACCTGTACAAGCCGGACAGGTTACACCTCAACAGAGCCGGGACCAATATTCTCGCGGGGAGGTTTATTGGTGCTGTTGGGGAGGGTTTAAACTAGCTTAGCAGGGGGATGGGCACCAGCATATAGGAGTAGAAAAGAGGAATAGGGTGCATAAAAGAGTGAGTGTGTTGCATAGTACTAGAGAAGATAGTACTAGAGGCGGTAGTAGTACCATATTAGATAGGAGCAGACCAAGAAAGACTACGAAAAATTCAAAAATGGGTTTAGAATGCATGTACGTAAACGCACAAAGTGTGGTGAATAAGGTTGGTGAGCTACAAGCACAATTAGCCATGTGGCAATATGATGTTGTGGCAATAATGGAAAGGTGGCTTAAAAACGGGGAGGACTGGGCACTTAATATTCAAGAGTACAAGGTATTCAGAAAAGATAGGGAAGGAAAAAAGGGAGGTGGGGTGGCAGTGCTGATTAAGGAAGACATTGTAGTGTTGGAAAGGGGGGATGTTGTTGAGGGAACAAGGACAGAATCCATTTGGTTAGAGTTGAGGAGCAAAAAGGGTATGATCACGCTATTGGGGGTATTCTACAGGCCTCCAAATAGTGAGAGGGAGGTAGAGGAGCAAATCTGCAAGGAAATTGCAGAGAAATGCAAGAGCTATAGAGTGGTGATATTGGGGGACTTTAATTACCCAAATATTGATTGGGATAATGCTAGGGTAAAGGGAAAGGAGGGGGAGGAATTTCTGAAATGTGTTCAGGAAAATGTTCTTGACCAATATGTTCTTGGCCCAACCAGGAAGGAGGCACTGCTGGATCTGGTGCTGGGGAATGAGGTGGGCCAGGTCGACCAAGTGTCTGTGGGAGAACACTTGGGTACGAGTGATCATAGAAACATAGAAACATAGAAAATAGGTACAGGAGTAGACCATTCGGTCCTTCGAGCCTGCACCGCCATTCAATGTGTTCATGGCTGAACATGCTACCTCAGTACCCCATTCCTGCTTTCTCGCCATACCCCTTGATCCCCCTAGTTGTGAGTGTTATATCTAACTCCCTTTTGAATATATTTAGCGAACTGGCCTCAACAACCTTCTGTGGAAGAGAATTCCATAGATTCACCACTCTCTGGGTGAAGAAGTTCCTCCTCAGCTCAGTCTTAAATGGCTTCCCCTTAATCCTTAGACTGTGACCCCTGGTTCTAGTTTTCCCTAACATTGGGAACATTCTGCCCGCATCTAATTTGTCTAAACCAGTCAGGATTTTAAATGTCTCTATAAGATCCCCCCTCATTCTTCTGAACTCCAGAGGATACAAGTTCAGTTGACCCAATCTTTCTTGATATGTCAGTCCGGCCATCCCAGGAATCAATCTAGTGAACCTTCGCTGCACTCCCTCAATAGCAAGAATGTCCTTCCTTAAGTTAGGAGACCAAAACTGCGCACAATACTCCAGGTGTGGCCTCACCAAGGCCCTGTACAACTGCAGCATCACCTCCCTACTCCTGTACTCAAATCCCCTTACTATGAAGGCCATCATTCCGTTTGCTTTCTTGACTGCCTGCTGCACTTGCATTCCCACCTTCAGTGACTGATGTACCATGACGCCCAGGTCTCGTTGCACCTCCCCTTTCCCTAATCTGCCACCATTCAGGTAATAGTCCGCCTCTCTATTTTTACCACCAAAGTGGATAACCTCACCTTTATCCACATTGTACTTCATCTGCCATACATTTGCCCATTCACCCAACCTGTCCAAGTCACTCTGTAGCCTCCTAGCATCCTCCTCATTGTTCACACTGCCTCCCAATTTAGTGTCATCCGCAAATTTGGAGATATTACATTTAATCCCTTCGTCCAAATCATTAATATATAATGTAAACAGCTGGGGTCCCAGCACCGAACCCTGCGGTACCCCTCTGGTCACTGCCTGCCATTCTGAAAAGTACCCATTTACTCCTACTCTTTGTTTCCTGTGTGCCAACCAGTTCTCAATCCACGTCAACACATTACCCCCAATCCCATGTGCTTTAACTTTGCTCACCATTCTCTTGTGTGGGACCTTGTCGAAGGCCTTCTGAAAGTCCAAATACACCACATCTACTGGTTCCCCCCCTGTCCACCCTATTGGAAACATCCTCAAAAAATTCCAGAAGATTTGTCAAGCATGATTTCCCTTTCACAAATCCATGCTGACTTGGACCTATCATGTCGCCACTTTCCAAATGGTCTGTTATGACATCTTTAATAATTGCTTCCATCATTTTACCCACGACCGATGTCAGGCTGACCGGTCTATAATTCCCTGCTTTCTCCCTCCCTCCTTTTTTAAAAAGAGGGGTTACATTGGCCACCCTCCACTCCATCGGAACTGATCCAGAGTCTAAGGAATGTTGGAAAATGATCGTCAATGCATCCACTATTTCCAAGGCCACCTCCTTAAGTACTCTGGGATGCAGACCATCAGGCCCCGGGGATTTTTCAGCCTTCAGTCCCATCAATTTCCCCAATACCTTTTCCCGACTAATAAGGATTTCCCTCAGCTCCTCCCTCTTACCAGATCCTCTGACCCCTTTTATTTCCGGCAGGTTGTGTGTGTCCTCCACAGTAAACACCGAACCAAAGTACTTGTTCAATTGATCTGCCATTTCCCTTGTTCCCCATTACGACTTGCCCTGTTTCCGACTGCAGGGGACCTACGTTTGTTTTTACTAACCTCTTTCTTTTTACATATTTATAGAAGCTTTTGCAGTCCATTTTAATGTTCTCTGCAAGCTTCCTTTCATATTTTATTTTCCCTGCCCTAATCAAACCCTTCGTCCTCCTTTGCTGAGTTTTGAAGTTCTCCCAGTCCCCGGGTTTGCTGCTACTTCTGGCCAATTTGTATGCAACTTCCTTGGTTTAATACTATCCCTGATTTCCCTTGTTAGCCATGGTTGAGCCACCTTCCCTTTTTTATTTTTACGCCAGACCGGGATGTACAATTGTTGTAGTTCATCCATGCGATCTCTAAATGTCTGCCATTGCCCTTCCACTGATAGCCCCTTAAATATCGCTTGCCAATTTAACCTCGCCAATTCACGGCCTCATACCATCAAAGTTGCCCTTATTTAAGTTCTGGACCATGGTCTCTGACTTAACTGTTTCCTTCTCCATCCTAATGTAGAACTCCACCATACTATGGTCACTCTTCCCCAGGGGGCCTCGTACCACAAGATTGCTGATTAGTCCTTCCTCATTACACAACACCCAGTCCAGGATGGCCTCCCCTCAAGTTGGTTCCTCAACATATTGGTTTAGGAAACCATCCCTTAAAGACTCCAGGAAATCCTCCTCCACCGTATTGCTTCCAGTTTGAGTAGCCCAATCTATATGCATATTAAAGTCACCCATGATAACTGCTGTGCCTTTTTTGCACGCACCTCTGATTTCCTGTTTCATACCCTCCCCCACCTCACCACTGCTGTTTGGAGGTCTGTACACAACTCCCACTAACGTTTTCTGCCCTTTGGTGTTCTGCAGCTCAACCCATATTGATTCCACATCCTCCAAGCTGATGTCCTTCCTAGCTATTGCATTAATCTCCTCTTTAACCAGCAATGCTACCCCACCCCCTTTTCCTTTTATTCTATCCTTTCTGAATGTTGAATACCCCTATCATAAGATTTAGATTAGCAATGGAGAGGAGCAAGGAACAATCTAGAGTGGAACTTCTAAACTGGAATAGGGCTAACTTCAATGGGATGTGAAAGGTTCTAGCCAGTGTAAAATGGAACCAAAGACTGACAGGAAAAATTGTAACGGAACAATGGGTGATCGTTAAGGAGGAGATGTTCCAAGTACAGGCTAGGTACATTCAAACAAGAGGGAAGGGTAAGGGAACCAAAGCAAGGGCTCCTTGGATGACGAGGGAGATAGAGAAGATAATGAAACAAAAAAAGAGGGTGTATGATGAATGTCAGGTGAATTCTTCAAGGGAGAGCCAGACCAAATACAATAAGTTGAGAGGGGATGCGAAGATGAAAATAAGATTGGCAAAGAGAGAATATGAGAGTAGAATGGCGGTTAACATAAAAGGGAACCCAAAAATCTTCTCTAAACAGCAGCGGGTAGTAAGAGGCGGGGTGGGGCCTATTAGAGACAAAGAAGGTGATATATGCTTAGGCGCAGGGCAAGGCTAGAATACTCAATGAGTACTTTGTATCGGTGTTTACTAAGGAGGTGGATGCTGACAAAATATCAGTAGAAGTGGAAAAGGTAGAAGCAATGGAAGGGGTGAAAATTGATAGACAGGATGTACTAGAAAGATTCGGTATGCTTAGAGTGGATAAGTCACCTGGTCCAGATGGCTTGCATCCCAGGTTGCTAAGGAAATTGCGGGAGGAGATAACCGAAGGGCTTGCCATAATTTTCCAACCTTCCCTAGATGCGGGGGAGGTGCCTGAGGATTGGAAAGTGGCAAATGTGACACCATTGTTCAAGAAAGGGTGTAAGGACAATCCTAGTAACTACAGGCCGGTCAGTTTAACATCAGTGGTGGGTAAAGTATTAGAAACAATAATCAAGGAAAAAATTAACGGGCACTTGGAGAGGTTTAAGCTAATTAAGGAGAGCCAACACAGATTTGTAAAAGGCAGATTGTGTTTGACTAATCTAAATGAAATTTTTGATGAAGTAACAGGGAGGATTGATGAAGGGAATGCAATGGATGTTGGCTACATGGATTTTGGGAAGGCGTTTGACAAAGTACCACATAGAAGGCTGGTTAACAAAATTGAGGCTCGTGGAATGGGTGGGGCAGTGGCAGCTTGGATAAGGAATTGGCTTAAGGACAGAAAACAGCGAGTTGTGGTAAATGGCTGTTTTTCAGACTGGAGGATGGTAGACAGTGGTGTTCCCCAAGAGTCAGTGCTGGGGCCACTGCTTTTTTGATAAATATAAATGACCTGGATATTGGAATACAGAGTAGAATTTCTAAATTTGCCGATGACACCAAACTTGGGGGTGTGGCAAACAGTGAGGATGACATTAATCTATTGCAACAGGACATAGAAAGGCTAGCAGAATGGGCAGACAAGTGGCAGATGGCATTTCATACAGAGAAGTGTGAGGTGATGCATTTTGGCAGAAGGAACAGGGAGAGGCAATATACACTTAATGGCACAATTTTAAAGAGTGTGCAGGGACAGAGGGACCTGGGAGTTAATGTGCATAGGTCCCTGAAGGTGGCGGGACATATTGAGAGAGTGGTTAGCAAAGCATATGGGATCTTGGGCTTCATAAATAGAGGTATTGAGTACAAAAGTACAGAAGTTATGCTGAACCTTTAAAAAGCACCGGTTAGGCCACAACTGGAGTATTGCGTCCAGTTCTGGTCACCACACTTTAGGAAAGATGTGAAGGCCCTTGAGAGGGTGCAGAGGAGATTTACCAGAATGGTTCTGGGGATGGGGGATCTTAGCTACAAGGAGAAGTTGGAGAATCTGGATTTGTTTTCATTAGAGCAAAGGAGGTTGAGAGGTGATTTGATAGAGGTGTACAAGATTATGACGGGTTTGGATAGGTTAGACGGGGAAAGGCTGTTCCCAATAGTTGATGGTACAAGGCCTAGAGGACACAGATCTAAGGTTTTGGGCAAGAGATACATGGGGGGATGTGAGGAAAAACTTTTTTACGCAGCGAGTGGTGATGACCTGGAATTCGCTGCCGACGGAAGTGGTGGAAGCGGAGACACTCAATGTTTTCAAGGGGAGACTGGATAGGCACTTGAGGGAAATAAACTTGCAGGGCTACGGGCTTGACAGGGTAGATGCAGGGAGGATGTACAGACCACGCGATCCTGTAATATAATACACGGACCACCTGATACTGTAATATAATACACAGACCACCTGATACTGTAATATAATACACGGACCGTGCGATACTGTAATATAATACACGGACCGTGCGATATTGTAATATAATACACGGACCGTGCGATACTGTAATATAATACACGGACCGTGCGATACTGTAATATAATACACGGACCGTGCGATACTGTAATATAATACACGGACCATGCGATACTGTAATATAATACACGGACCGTGCGATACTGTAATATAATACACGGACCGTGCAATACTGTAATATAATACACATTCTGTACAGCCATTGAACTGTTTGTGTTTTGCTCTCACCATCCTCAGGGTCAGTCATGAGCGGGATTATGTTCTGCCAGTTGGCAGTTCTCCGACTGACACTTATCCAAGTTGGTTGAAATTCTACATCGGAATTAATCGTTATGAGCTGTATACGCACAACAGCAGCCACATTGCCCCCTTATTGCAGGAGCTCGCTACCATGAGGATTGTCCGTGCCAGTAAGGAGATTTTTATTTGTCCCCTCTGTTAAGTGCGGGTGGTGTGTGTGTGTGGATGTGAGTGCATGTGGTTGTCAGCACGGGTGTGGGTGTGTGTTTGTGCTCCCGTGGGGGTGTGTGTTCGTTTGGGCGTGCGCGGGTGTGCGAGGATGGGTATGTGCTCGTGTGAGGGTGTGAGCAAGGGTGTGGGTGTGTGTTCACGTGGGTGTGATTTGTGTTCCCGTGTTTGTGTGTGTTCATGTGGGCATGCGCTGGTGTGTGGGTGTGTGCGCATTGGCTGCAATGCCCCTAAGTCGATTATACTCAGTCAGTATCCACAGTCACAGACGGAGCGGTAATTTGGGTGAGGGAGTGATGGGCTCTTAAAGGGAGAAATTAACAGGTTAGAAAGGAAATGGTAATGGTATCGTGTTAAATATTCTTCAAATCAGGGAGCCAGGAGTGAGGCCGGTGCAAAAGTCTGGAGAGGAGACAGGAAGCTGGCAATCCAGAAACAAAGTGAGAATGCCCATTGGGGAAAAGGAGGGGCAGTGAGAGACTGAAGGTCCAGACTCGCACTCTGTAATCGCCAGGCATCTCCCAGTCTGTGTGTGGACATAATTCCAGTAATTCATGCCACCGTTCGTCTGTTTCCAAAGGCTACCTCGATAGAGTGGGGTGGCCTGGTGTGGGGATGGGGTATCTCTGATGGAGGGTGGGTCTGGTGTGGGGATGGGGTATCTCTGATGGAGGGTGGGTCTGGTGTGGGGATGGGGTATCTCTGATGGAGGGTGGGTCTGGTGTGGGGATGGGGTATCTCTGATGGAGGGTGGGTTGGTGTGGGGATGGGGTATCTCTGATGGAGGGTGGGCCTGGTTGGGGATGGGGTATCTCTGATGGAGGGTGGGCCTGGTGTGGGGATGGGGTATCTCTGATGGGGATGGGGAGCTCTTGCTGAACAAGGGGCAGTGGGTGAATTGGAGGAGCTGAGTTCACTGGACGGTAACTGTTGAATTTTTGTTTTTCAAGTTCAGAAGCATGGAGGGACTCAGTTGAAGTTGACAATGACATTGCAGAACTATGGGAAAGCCTTGTTTAAACCAATGAAGTAAGTCAGTGAATCTGAGAAAAGGCCGATCATATTGAAGATGAAACTGGGCTGAGGCCACGAGTCCTGATGGATCCGTGGTTGGGCACCGGCCTGACCCCCCTCTCTCCCCACTGCCCCTCTGCCAAAGGGTAACTGAGGTGAAGGAGGTGCCTGCACACAATCTCACTGCTCAGAATCCCCCAACTTGGAGCTGTTGGCCTGGAGAGTGCAAGATCACCAACCCTAACCTAACCAACAGGCCCCTCCCGCATGGCAACAGGCCGCATCCTCCCCGGATCTCGGGGTCTCGGTGTCTCTCTCGGGGTCTCGGTGTCTCTCTCTCGGGGTCTCGGTGTCTCTCTCTCGGGGTCTCGGTGTCTCTCTCTCGGGGTCTCGGTGTCTCTCTCTCGGGGTCTCGGTGTCTCTCTCTCGGGGTCTCGGTGTCTCTCTCTCGGGGTCTCGGTGTCTCTCTCTCGGGGTCTCGGTGTCTCTCTCTCGGGGTCTCGGTGTCTCTCTCTCGGGGTCTCGGTGTCTCTCTCTCTCGGGGTCTCGGTGTCTCTCTCGGGGTCTCGGGGTCTCTCTCGGGGTCTCTCTCGGAGTCTCGGTGTCTCTCTCTCGGGGTCTCGGGGTCTCTCTCGGAGTCTCGGTGTCTCTCTCTCTCGGGGTCTCGGTGTCTCTCTCTCTCGGGGTCTCGGTCTCTCTCTCGGGGTCTCGGTGTCTCTCTCTCGGGGTCTCGGTGTCTCTCTCTCGGGGTCTCGGGGTCTCTCTCGGAGTCTCGGTGTCTCTCTCGGAGTCTCGGTCTCTCTCTCTCGGGGTCTCGGTGTCTCTCTCGGGGTCTCGGTCTCTCTCTCGGGGTCTCGGTCTCTCTCTCGGGGTCTCGGTGTCTCTCTCGGGGTCTCGGTGTCTCTCTCGGGGTCTCGGTCTCTCTCTCGGGGTCTCGGTCTCTCGGGGTCTCGGTGTCTCTCTCTCGGGGTCTCGGTCTCTCTCTCGGGGTCTCGGTCTCTCTCTCTCGGGGTCTCGGTGTCTCTCTCGGGGTCTCGGTGTCTCTCTCTCTCTCGGGGTCTCGGTGTCTCTCTCGGGGTCTCGGTGTCTCTCTCGGGGTCTCTCTCGGGGTCTCGGGGTCTCTCTCGGGGTCTCTCTCGGTGTCTCTCTCGGGGTCTCTCTCGGTGTCTCTCTCGGGGTCTCGGTGTCTCTCTCGGTCTCTCTCTCGGGGTCTCGGGGTCTCTCTCGGGGTCTCTCTCGGTGTCTCTCTCGGGGTCTCTCTCGGTGTCTCTCTCGGGGTCTCGGTGTCTCTCTCGGGGTCTCGGTGTCTCTCTCGGGGTCTCGGTGTCTCTCTCGGGGTCTCGGTGTCTCTCTCGGGGTCTCGGTGTCTCTCTCGGGGTCTCGGTGTCTCTCTCGGGGTCTCGGTGTCTCTCTCGGGGTCTCGGTGTCTCTCTCTCGGGGTCTCGGTGTCTCTCTCTCGGGGTCTCGGTGTCTCTCTCTCGGTGTCTCTCTCGGGGTCTCGGGGTCTCTCTCGGGGTCTCTCTCGGTGTCTCTCTCGGGGTCTCGGTGTCTCTCTCGGGGTCTCGGTCTCTCTCTCTCGGGGTCTCGGTGTCTCTCTCGGGGTCTCGGTCTCTCTCTCAGGGTCTCGGTGTCTCGGTGTCTCTCTCGGTGTCTCGGTGTCTCTCTCGGGGTCTCGGGGTCTCTCTCGGGGTCTCTCTCGGTGTCTCTCTCGGGGTCTCGGTGTCTCTCTCGGGGTCTCGGTCTCTCTCTCGGGGTCTCGGTCTCTCTCTCGGGGTCTCGGTCTCTCTCTCGGGGTCTCGGTCTCTCTCTCTCGGGGTCTCGGTGTCTCTCTCGGGGTCTCGGTGTCTCTCTCTCGGGGTCTCGGTCTCTCTCTCGGGGTCTCGGTCTCTCTCTCGGGGTCTCGGTCTCTCTCTCGGGGTCTCGGTCTCTCTCTCTCGGGGTCTCGGTGTCTCTCTCGGGGTCTCGGTCTCTCTCTCTCGGGGTCTCGGTGTCTCTCTCTCTCGGGGTCTCGGTGTGTCTCTCTCTCGGGGTCTCGGTGTCTCTCTCTCGGGGTCTCGGTGTCTCTCTCTCGGGGTCTCGGTGTCTCTCTCGGGGTCTCGGTGTCTCTCTCGGGGTCTCGGTGTCTCTCTCGGGGTCTCGGTCTCTCTCTCGGGGTCTCGGTCTCTCTCTCGGGGTCTCGGTGTCTCTCTCGGGGTCTCGGTGTCTCTCTCGGGGTCTCGGTCTCTCTCGGGGTCTCGGTCTCTCTCTCTCGGGGTCTCGGTGTCTCTCTCGGGGTCTCGGTCTCTCTCTCTCGGGGTCTCGGTGTCTCTCTCTCTCGGAGTCTCGGTGTCTCTCTCGTGGTCTCGGTCTCTCTCTCTCGGGGTCTCGGTGTCTCTCTCTCGGGGTCTCGGTCTCTCTCTCTCGGGGTCTCGGTCTCTCTCTCTCGGGGTCTCGGTGTCTCTCTCTCGGGGTCTCGGTCTCTCTCTCTCGGGGTCTCGGTCTCTCTCTCTCGGGGTCTCGGTCTCTCTCTCTCGGGGTCTCGGTGTCTCTCTCTCTCGGGGTCTCGGTGTCTCTCTCGGGGTCTCGGTGTCTCTCTCGGGGTCTCGGTGTCTCTCTCGGGGTCTCGGGGTCTCGGTCTCTCTCTCGGGGTCTCGGTCTCTCTCTCTCGGGGTCTCGGTCTCTCTCTCTCGGGGTCTCGGTGTCTCTCTCTCTCGGGGTCTCGGTCTCTCTCTCGGGGTCTCGGTCTCTCCCTCTCGGGGTCTCAGTCTCTCTCTCTCGGGGTCTCGGTCTCTCTCTCGGGGTCTCGGTGTCTCTCTCTCGGGGTCTCGGTCTCTCTCTCGGGGTCTCGGTCTCTCTCTCTCGGGGTCTCGGTCTCTCTCTCGGGGTCTCGGTCTCTCTCTCGGGGTCTCGGTCTCTCTCTCGGGGTCTCGGTCTCGGTGTCTCTCTCTCTCTGTCTCGGTCTCTCTCTCTCTCGGGGTCTCGGTCTCGGTGTCTCTCTCTCTCGGGGTCTCGGTGTCTCTCTCTCAGGGTCTCGGTCTCTCTCTCTCTCGGGGTCTCGGTCTCTCTCTCTCGGGGTCTCGGTCTCGGTGTCTCTCTCTCTCGGGGTCTCGGTGTCTCTCTCTCAGGGTCTCGGTCTCTCTCTCTCTCGGGGTCTCGGTCTCTCTCTCGGGGTCTCGGTCTCTCTCTCTCGGGGTCTCGGTCTCTCTCTCGGTGTCTCGGTGTCTCTCTCGGGGTCTCGGTCTCTCTCTCGGGGTCTCGGTGTCTCTCTCGGGGTCTCGGGGTCTCGGTCTCTCTCTCGGGGTCTCGGTCTCTCTCTCTCGGGGTCTCGGTCTCTCTCTCTCGGGGTCTCGGTGTCTCTCTCTCTCGGGGTCTCGGTCTCTCTCTCGGGGTCTCGGTCTCTCCCTCTCGGGGTCTCAGTCTCTCTCTCTCGGGGTCTCGGTCTCTCTCTCGGGGTCTCGGTGTCGGTCTCTGTCTCGGTGTCTCTCTCTCTCGGGGTCTCGGTGTCTCTCTCTCTCTCTCTGTCTCGGTCTCTCTCTCTCTCGGGGTCTCGGTCTCGGTGTCTCTCTCGGGGTCTCGGTGTCTCTCTCTCTCTGTCTCGGTCTCTCTCTCTCTCGGGGTCTCGGTCTCTCTCTCTCGGGGTCTCGGTCTCTCTCTCTCGGGGTCTCGGTCTCTCTCTCGGTGTCTCGGTGTCTCTCTCGGGGTCTCGGTGTCTCTCTCGGGGTCTCGGTCTCGGTCTCTCTCTCTCGGGGTCTCGGTCTCTCTCTCGGTGTCTCGGTGTCTCTCTCGGGGTCTCGGTCTCTCTCTCGGGGTCTCGGTGTCTCTCTCGGGGTCTCGGTCTCGGTCTCTCTCTCTCGGGGTCTCTGTGTCTCTCTCGGGGTCTCGGTGTCTCTCTCTCGGGGTCTCGGTCTCGGTGTCTCTCTCTCGGGGTCTCGGTCTCGGTCTCTCTCTCGGGGTCTCGGTCTCTCTCTCGGGGTCTCGGTCTCGGTGTCTCTCTCGGGGTCTCGGTCTCTCTCTCGGGGTCTCGGTCTCTCTCTCGGGGTCTCGGTGTCTCTCTCTCGGGGGCTCGGTCTCTCTCTCGGGGTCTCGGTCTCGGTGTCTCTCTCGGGGTCTCGGTCTCTCTCTCGGGGTCTCGGTCTCTCTCTCGGGGTCTCGGTCTCTCTCTCGGGGTCTCGGTGTCTCTCTCTCGGTGTCTCTCTCTCTCGGGGTCTCGGTCTCTCTCTCGGGGTCTCGGTGTCTCTCTCTCTCGGGGTCTCGGTCTCTCTCTCGGGGTCTCGGTGTCTCTCTCTCGGTGTCTCTCTCTCTCGGGGGCTCGGTGTCTCTCTCTCTCGGGGTCTCGGTCTCTCTCTCGGGGTCTCGGTGTTTCTCTCTCGGTGTCTCTCTCTCTCGGGGGCTCGGTGTCTCTCTCGGGGTCTCGGTCTCTCTCTCTCGGGGTCTCGGTGTCTCTCTCTCGGTGTCTCTCTCTCTCGGGGGCTCGGTGTCTCTCTCGGGGTCTCGGTCTCTCTCTCTCGGGGTCTCGGTGTCTCTCTCTCGGGGTCTCGGTGTCTCTCTCGGGGTCTCGGTGTCTCTCTCTCGGGGTCTCGGTGTCTCTCTCTCGGGGTCTCGGTGTCTCTCTCTCGGGGTCTCGGTCTCTCTCTCTCGGGGTCTCGGTGTCTCTCTCTCGGGGTCTCGGTGTCTCTCTCTCGGGGTCTCGGTGTCTCTCTCTCGGGGTCTCGGTCTCTCTCTCGGGGTCTCGGTGTCTCTCTCGGGGTCTCGGTGTCTCTCTCGGGGTCTCGGGGTCTCGGTGTCTCTCTCGGGGTCTCGGTCTCTCTCTCTCGGGGTCTCGGTCTCTCTCTCTCGGGGTCTCGGTCTCTCTCTCTCGGGGTCTCGGTCTCTCTCTCTCGGGGTCTCGGTGTCTCTCTCGGGGTCTCGGTGTCTCTCTCTCGGGGTCTCGGTGTCTCTCTCGGGGTCTCTGTCTCTCTCTCGGGGTCTCGGTCTCTCTCTCGGGGTCTCGGTGTCTCTCTCTCGGGGTCTCGGTGTCTCTCTCTCGGGGTCTCGGTGTCTCTCTCTCGGGGTCTCGGTGTCTCTCTCTCGAGGTCTCGGTCTCTCTCTCGGGGTCTCGGTGTCTCTCTCTCGGGGTCTCGGTGTCTCTCTCTCGGGGTCTCGGTGTCTCTCTCTCGGGGTCTCGGTGTCTCTCTCTCGGGGTCTCGGTGTCTCTCTCTCGGGGTCTCGGTGTCTCTCTCTCGGGGTCTCGGGGTCTCTCTCGGGGTCTCGGTGTCTCTCTCTCGGGGTCTCGGTGTCTCTCTCTCGGGGTCTCGGTGTCTCTCTCTCGGGGTCTCGGGGTCTCTCTCGGGGTCTCGGTCTCTCTCTCTCGGGGTCTCGGTCTCTCTCTCGGGGTCTCGGTGTCTCTCTCTCGGTGTCTCTCTCTCTCGGTGTCTCGGTGTCTCTCTCGGGGTCTCGGTGTCTCTCTCGGGGTCTCGGTGTCTCTCTCGGGGTCTCGGTCTCTCTCTCTCGGGGTCTCGGTGTCTCTCTCGGGGTCTCGGTGTCTCCCTCGGGGTCTCGGTGTCTCCCTCGAGGTCTCGGTGTCTCCCTCGGGGTCTCGGTGTCTCTCTCTCGGGGTCTCGGTGTCTCTCTCTCAGGGTCTCGGTGTCTCTCTCGGGGTCTCGGTGTCTCTCTCTCGGGGTCTCGGTGTCTCCCTCGGGGTCTCGGTGTCTCCCTCGAGGTCTCGGTCTCTCTCTCGGGGTCTCGGTGTCTCTCTCTCAGGGTCTCGGTCTCTCTCTCTGGGGGTCTCGGTCTCTCTCTCGGGGTCTCGGTCTCTCTCTCGGGGTCTCGGTCTCTCTCTCGGGGTCTCGGTCTCTCTCTCTCGGGGTCTCGGTGTCTCTCTCTCGGGGTCTCGGTCTCTCTCTCGGGGTCTCGGTGTCTCTCTCGGGGTCTCGGTCTCTCTCTCTCGGGGTCTCGGTGTCTCTCTCTCGGGGTCTCGGTCTCTCCCTCTCGGGGTCTCGGGGTCTCGGTCTCTCCCTCTCGGGGTCTCGGTGTCTCTCTCGGGGTCTCGGTGTCTCTCTCTCTCGGGGTCTCGGTGTCTCTCTCGGGGTCTCGGTGTCTCTCTCTCTCGGGGTCTCGGTCTCTCTCTCGGGGTCTCGGTGTCTCTCTCAGGGTCTCGGTGTCTCTCTCGGGGTCTCGGTGTCTCTCTCGGGGTCTCGGTGTCTCTCTCGGGGTCTCGTTGTCTCTCTCGGGGTCTCGGTGTCTCTCTCGGGGTCTCGGTGTCTCTCTCTCTCGGGGTCTCGGTCTCTCTCTCGGGGTCTCGGTGTCTCTCTCAGGGTCTCGGTGTCTCTCTCGGGGTCTCGGTGTCTCTCTCGGGGTCTCGGTGTCTCTCTCGGGGTCTCGGTGTCTCTCTCGGGGTCTCGGTGTCTCTCTCGGGGTCTCGGTGTCTCTCTCGCGGTCTCGGTGTCTCTCTCGGGGTCTCGGTGTCTCTCTCTCGAGGTCTCAGTCTCTCTCTCTCGGGGTCTCGGTCTCTCTCTCGGGGTCTCGGTGTCGGTCTCTGTCTCGGTCTCTCTCTCTCTCTCGAGGTCTCGGTGTCTCTCTCGGGGTCTCGGTGTCTCTCTCGGGGTCTCGGTGTCTCTCTCTCTCGGGGTCTCGGTCTCTCTCTCTCGGGGTCTCGGTGTCTCTCTCGGGGTCTCGGTGTCTCTCTCTCTCGGGGTCTCAGTCTCTCTCTCGGGGTCTCGGTGTCTCTCGGTCTCGGTGTCTCTCTCTCGGGGTCTCTCTCTCGGGGTCTCGGTGTCTCTCTCTCGAGGTCTCGGTCTCTCTCTCTCGGGGTCTCGGTGTCTCTCTCTCTCTCGGGGTCTCGGTGTCTCTCTCTCTCTCGGGGTCTCGGTGTCTCTCGGGGTATCGGTGTCTCTCTCGGGGTCTCGGTGTCTCTCTCTCTCTCTCTCTCTCGAGGTCTCAGTCTCTCTCTCGAGGTCTCAGTCTCTCTCTCGAGGTCTCAGTCTCTCTCTCGGGGTCTCGGTCTCTCTCTCTCGGGGTCTCAGTCTCTCTCTCGGGGTCTCGGTGTCTCTCTCTCGGGGTCTCGGTCTCTCTCTCTCGGGGTCTCGGTGTCTCTCGGTCTCGGTGTCTCTCTCAGGGTCTCTCTCGGGGTCTCTGTGTCTCTCTCGGGGTCTCTGTGTCTCTCTCGGGGTCTCTGTGTCTCTCTCGGGGTCTCTGTGTCTCTCTCGGGGTCTCGGTGTCTCTCTCGGCGTCTCGGTCTCTCTCTCGGGGTCTCTGTGTCTCTCTCGGTATCTCTCTCGGGGTCTCGGGGTCTCTCTCTCGGGGTCTCGGTGTCTCTCTCGGTGTCTCTCTCTCGGGGTCTCGGTCTCGGTGTCTCTCTCTCGGTGTCTCGGTCTCGGTGTCTCTCTCTCGGGGTCTCGGTCTCGGTGTCTCTCTCTCGGGGTCTCGGTCTCGGTGTCTCTCTCTCGGGGTCTCGGTCTCGGTGTCTCTCTCTCGGGGTCTCGGTCTCTCTCTCTCGGGGTCTCGGTGTGTCTCTCTCGGGGTCTCGGTGTCTCTCTCTCGGGGTCTCGGTCTCTCTCTCGGGGTCTCGGTGTCTCTCTCTCTCGGGGTCTCGGTGTCTCTCTCTCTCGGGGTCTCGGTGTCTCTCTCTCTCGGGGTCTCGGTGTCTCTCTCTCGGGGTCTCGGTGTCTCTCTCTCTCGGGGTCTCGGTGTCTCTCTCTCTCGGGGTCTCGGTGTCTCTCTCTCGGGGTCTCGGTGTCTCTCTCTCTCGGGGTCTCGGTGTCTCTCTCTCTCGGGGTCTCGGTGTCTCTCTCTCTCGGGGTCTCGGTGTCTCTCTCTCTCGGGGTCTCGGTGTCTCTCTCTCTCGGGGTCTCGGTGTCTCTCTCTCTCGGGGTCTCGGTCTCTCTCTCGGGGTCTCGGTCTCTCTCTCGGGGTCTCGGTCTCTCTCTCTCGGGGTCTCGGTCTCTCTCTCGGGGTCTCGCTGTCTCTCTCGGTGTGTCAGTGTCTCGGGTTCTCGTAGCCTCGTTTTTGTCAGTGAATGAACTTTGTTCCTAACAGACAGACTCGTGATCAGGAAACATCCGCCGACCTATTCTACTTCTCTGATTTTGAGCGGCACAATGCGGAGATCGCTGCCTTTCACTTGGATCGGTGAGTGAGAAACAGCAGTGCTCGTGAGCCGGGGAGTGGGGTCTGATCAAAGGCTTTCTGAAAATCCATAGAACTCAGATCTACTGAACTTCCATTATCGCTCCGCAATGATCAAGCTCGACCTGCCTGTTAGAAATCAGTGCCCTGATTAACTCATTTCTCCTGGTACTTAGTAATTTCATCCTGCATTATAGACCCCAGTATTCTGCCAACAGTTGAAAACTAATGGGCCTACAATTTCCTGGCATATCCCTGTCTCCTTTTTTCATGATGTGGAGATGCCGGTGTTGGACAAAAGTGAGAAGTCACACAACACCAGGTTATAGTCCAACAGTTTTATTTGAAATCACAAGCTTTCGGAGCTGCTGCCCCTTCGTCAGGTGAAGTAAAGGAATACAAAAAGAGGTGCGACGTTTGCCATGTTGATTGGGCCTCTGGCACATTTTTCCACCAGAGCCTTTGCTCGCTCTTCCTTACCTTCCCTCAAGATTTTTGGATATAATCCATCAGGTCTCAGTGATTTATCTACCGTAAGTTTGGAATAAGAACCTCCACTATCCTATGCCTAATTCTGGTGTTTCTACAATCGTTTCCATCTCTTCTGTGAAAACAAGGCACTGAACTTATTTACTACCTCAGCTATCGCCTCAATCTCTAATAGAAGCTTGCACCCTTCTTCATCTACCTCGATTTTCCTATTACTACTAATGTGCCTAAAGAAAGCCATTCTTTTACCCTTTGGGCATTGTTGCTAATTTTATGTCATATCTCCTCTTAGCCTTTTGACTCCCCCTGTTTGTTATCTATAAAGTTCTGGCTTTCATTATTATTTACTGTAAACATTAAATGCTTTTTTTTTTTGTTTCAAATTTGAACTCCAGCCTCCGATACTCTTCCTTTTTCGCTTACTGGGATGTGCTGAATTTGTACATTTCCATCTCTTATTGAAACATTTCTATTGCGGATTTAAAAGCCCTGGTTTTAACCCCCACCGCCCAGTGGGAGCGGTGTGTGGGAGGGGAGGGGTTCAAATGTTTTAGTTCGAGCTCTCGGCTCCAACCCGCCACCTTCCCCAAATCAGGCCATCGACGAGGCTCCTGCCAAAGGCAGGCCGAGGCGAAGGCTGGTTAACGTTCGAGTGACAGGCTGGTGACACCATCGGCTATAGCTATCGGCTGCCCGGCAACTGATCTGAGGCGGGAGGTCCCGACTGGCCAAGGTTAATATGAAAGATCTGCTCCTTTTCGAACTCCTCGTGGGCCAGGAGGAGGTGGAGAGTTTCCCTGTAGGTCCCCTCGCAGAGTCCACGGGCCTCCCCAGCCCCTCCCACAGCCCTCCCTCCACTGACTCCCAGGGACCGTCCCCAAGGGTCCTAGGCTGCGGCCACATGCCGCTGGATTCCCAATCCAACCGGAGTTCGCAGATTTTATTTAAATGAGGCCCTGCCGTTAAGCTTGATCGACAACCAGACTCCCCCCTCACCCTTCGCGCCCTCCCATTAATATACGATTCCAGTGGTCGATTTTTCCTTCCATTTAATCTGGACAGGGGCCCTAATTTATCTCACTAGAATTGTTGTTCCAGTCAAGTACCCTTGTCTTTGAATTTTCGCTGCCCCGAATTATATTGTGGTCACTGCTTCCCAAATGTTGCCCTAATTTTAGGTCACCTACTTGTTCCATTTCATCACCTCGAACCAGGTCAAGTTGTGCTTCCTTCCTTGTTGGAGGAGCAACATACTGACTGAGAAAAGTGTCCTGAACAGTTCAAATTGTTCCCTGTTGTGCAGGGTTCAAACCCCAAGCGCCACCAGTTAGGAGTGAGATGTCAGAGAGAACGTTCTCACCCAAAGGCGAATTGAGTAGCGGAACAAGTTACTGGGGAAGGTCACGAGTGGGACAGCCTAATAGGTGTGAGAAACAATTAGATGTTCTTCTCGAGAGAGAGAAAGGGTTAAGGAGTATGGTGAGAAGATGGGTAGGTGGGATTTAGGGATGTGGTGAGAATTTTCCATTTTCCAATCTTCCCTAGATGCGGGGGAGGTCCCTGAGGATTGGAAAGTAGCAAATGTGACACCATTGTTCAAGAAAGAGTGTAAGGACAATCCCAATAACTACAGGCTGGTCAGTTTAACATCAATGGTGGGTAAAGTTATAGAAACAATAATCAAGGAAAAAATTAACGGTCACTTGAAACTAATTAAGGAGAGCCAACACGGATTTGTAAAAGGCAGATCGTGTTTGACAAATCTAAATTGATGAAGGGAATGCAATGGATGTTGCCAACATGGATTTTCGGAAGGTGTTTGACAAAGTACCACATAGAAGGCTGGTTAACAAAATTGAGGCTCATAGAGTCATACAGTACAGAAAGAGGCCCTTCGGCCCATCGTGTCCACACCGGCCATCAAGCCCTGTCTATTCTAATCTCATTTTCCAGCACTTGGTCCGTAGCCTTGTATGCTATGGCGTTTCAAGTGCTCATCTAAATGCTTCTTGAATGTTGTGAGGGTTCCTGCCTCTACCACCCTTTCAGGCAGTGAGTTCCAGATTCCAACCACCCTCTGGGTGAAAAATGTTTTTCCTCAAATCCCCTCTAAACCTCCTGCCCCTTAGCTTGAAACTATGCCCCCTGGTTATTGGATAAGATCCAAGGAGAGGACATATAAATTGGCCAGAAAAAGCAGCAAACCTGAGGATTGGGAGCAGTTTAGGATTCAGCAAAGGAGGACAAAGGGATTAATTAAGAGGGGGAAAATAGAATATGAGAGTAAGCTTGCAGGGAACATAAAAACTGACTGTAAAAGCTTCTATAGATATGTGAAGAGAAAAAGATTGGTGAAGTCAAGCGTAGGTCCCTTGCAGTCAGAATCAGGGGAAATTATAATGGGGAACAAAGAAATGGCTGACGAATTAAATACATACTTTGGTTCTGTCTTCACAAAGGAGGACACAAATAAACTCCCAGAGATGTCGGGGTACATAGGGTCTAATGAGAGGGAGGAATTGAATGAAATCATTATTTGTAGGGAAATGATATTAGGGAAATTGACGGGATTGAAGGCCGATAAATCCCCAGGGCCTGATAATTTACATCCTAGTGTACTTAAGGAAGTGGCCCTAGAAATAGTAGATGCATTGCTGGTCACCTTTCAAAATTCTATAGACTCTGGAACAGTTCCCATGGATTGGAGGGTAGCTAATGTAACCCCACTATTTAAAAAAGGTGGTAGAGAAAAAACGGGGAATTATAGACCGGTAAGCCTGACATCGGTAGTGGGCAACATGCTAGAGTCCATTATAAAAGATGTAATAGCAGAGCACTTGGAAAACATTGACAGGATCGGACAAAGTCAACATGGATTTACAAAAGGGAAATCATGCCTGACTAATCTACTGGAATTTTTTGAGGATGTAACTGGTAGAATAGATAAGGGAGAAACAGTGGATGTGGTGTATTTGGACTTTCAGAAGGCTTTCGATAAGGTCCCGCAATAGAGATTAACGTGCAAAGTTAAAGCACATGGGATTGGGCGTTAGGTACTGACTTGGACAGAGAACTGGTTGGCAGACAGGAAGCAAAGAGTTGGAATAAACGGGTCTTTTTCCGAGTGGCAGGCAGTGACTAGTGGGGTACCGCAGGGATGGGTGCTAGGACCCCAGCTATTCACAATATATATTAATGATCTAGATGAGGGAACTAGATGTAATATCTATAAGTTTGCAGAAGACACAAAGCTGGGTGGGCGTGTGTGCTGTGAGGAGGATGCAGAGAAACTCCAGTATGATTTGGACAGGTTGGGTGATTGGGCAGATGCATGGCAGATGCAGTATAATGTGGATAAATGCGAGGTTATCCACTTTGGTGGCAAAAACAGGAAGACAGATTATTATCTGAACAGCAATAGATTGGGAAAAGGGGAAGTGCAACGAGATCTGGGAGTCCTTGTGCACCAGTCGCTGAAGGTAAGCATGCAGGTGCAGCAGGCGGTTAAGAAGGCAAATGGTATGTTGGCCTTCATAGTGAGAGGATTCGAGTACAGGAGCAAGGATGTCTTGCTGCAGTTGTACAGGGCCTTGGTGAGACCACACCTTGAGTATTGTGTGCAGTTTTGGTCGCCTTATCTGAGGAAGGATGTTCTTGCCATGGAGGGAGTGCAGCGAAGATTCACCAGACTGATACCTGGGATGGCAGGAATGACGTATGAAGAGAGATTGGGTCGATTAGGCTTATATTCGCTAGAGTTTAGAAGAATGAGAGGGGATCTCATTGAAACTTATAAAATTCTAACAGGACTAGACAGACTAGATGCAGGAAGGGTGTTCCCAATGGTGGGGGAGCCCAGAACCAGAGGTCACAGTTTAAGGATAAGGGGTAAGCCATTTAGGACTGAGATGAGGAGGAATTTCTTCACCCAGAGAGTGGTGAACCTGTGGAATTTTCTACCACAGAAGGCAGTTGAGGCCAATTCATTAAATATATTCAAGAAGGAGTTGGATATATTTCTTAAAGCTAAAGGGATCAAGGGATATGGGGAGAAAGCAGGGACAGGTTACTGAATTTGGATGATCAGCCATGATCTCATTAAATGGCAGAGCAGGCTCGAGGGGCCGAATGGCCTACTCCTGCTCCTATCTTCTATGCTTCTATGACCCCTCTACTAAGGGGAAAAGTTCCTTTCTATCTACCCTATCTATGCCCCTCATAATTTTGTACACCTCAATCAGGTCCCCCCTCAGCCTTCTCTGCTCTAAGGAAAACAAACCCAGCCTGTCCAGTCTCTCTTCATAGCTGAAGCGCTCCAGCCCAGGTAACATCCTGGTGAATCTCATCTGCACCCTCTCCAATGCAATCACATCCTTCCTATAGTGTGGCGACCAGAACTGCACACAGTATTCCAGCTGTGGCCTAACTAGCGTTTTGTACAGCTCCATCATAACCTCCCTGCTCTTATATTCTATGCCTCGGTTAATGAAGGCAAGTACCCCATATGCCTTTTTAACCACCTTATCTACCTGTCCTGCTGCCTTCAGGGATCTATGTACATGCAAGGTCCCTCTGATCCTCTGTCCTTCCTAGGATCCTACCATTCATTGTGTATTCCCTGGCCTTGTTAGTCCTCCCAAAATGCATCACCTCACACTTTTCAGGGTTAAATTCCATTTGCCACTGTTCTGCCCATCTAACCAACCCATCTATATCGTCCGGTAGCCTAAGGCTTCCCTCCTCGCTATTTACCACTTCACTAATTTTCGTGTCATCTGCGAACTTACTGATCATACCTCCTACATTCATATCTAAATCATTAATGTACACTACAAACAGCAAAGGACCCAGCACCGATCCCTGCGGTACACCACTGGACACAAGCTTCCAGTCACAAAAACAACCGTCGACCATCACCCTCTGCCTCCTGCCACTAAGCCAATTTTGGATCCAATGTGCCAAATTGCCCTGGATCCCATGGGCTCTTAACTTCTTGACCAGTCTCCCATGCGGGACTTTGTCAAAAGCCTTACTGAAGTCCATGTAGACTACATCAACTGCACTACCCTCATCCACACACCTAGTCACCCCCTTGAAAGATTCAATCAAATTGGTTAGACATGATGTCTCCCTGACAAAGCCATGCTGACTATCCTTGATTAATCTTTGCCTCTCCAAGTGGAGACTAATTCTGTCCCTCAGAATTTTTTCCAATAATTTCCCTACCATTGATGTTAGGCTCACTGGCCTGTAATTCCCTGGTTTATCCCTGCTACCCTTCTTCAATAATGGTACTACGTTAGCTGTTCTCCAGTCTTCTGGCACCTCCCCTGTGGCCAGAGAGGTTCTGAAAATTTGTGTCAGAGCCCCTGCAATCTCCTCCCTTGCCTCACACAGCAGCCTGGGATACATCTTGTCAGGGCCTGGGGATTTATCCACTTTTAAGCCCGCTAAAACCGCTCATGGAATAG